>PVKM010027527.1:0-18732 GCA_004027735.1 Carollia perspicillata
CACAGTGCATCTCTTGCCATCAAAGATTCATACATTGATTCATTTCCCAGACAGCTATGGAGGAAAAAAATCAATTCAAATGGCACTTAGAGTGAAAGAGTAAAAATAATTGATTACATAATTTCTGTTGGTACATACTTTGAATTTTCAATTTTTGTCATGAAGGCATGTGTCTTACTTTGGTCATCATTTGCATATGTCACTCAAAGTATATCTTAAAGAGTACATCTATATATAATTAATTAATTGTGCCTTAAAATTAAAATCACTAGGGATAAAGTGAAATTAGTTTTGGCCTTTCTTGCATTCCTGTCTCTTTGTTACCAATGGCACAGCTTTGAAGTTTCATGGTCTTCACTCACATTTTGACAAATGCAGGAGCTGGTACGAGAGTGGGAGGGAATCAGAACTTCTGTTATTTCTATCTATTTTTAGTAGCAAGACCCTTCTAAAATACACCTAAAAAGGGGGAGTCAAGTATACATTATAAATAAATGCTACCTTTTCATGCCTACATGAATCTAAAAATAATTAGTAAAATGGATGTAGTAGAGCTTAACAGTTGTGAATATCTAAAAGAATAAAGGCATGTATTATTTTGGTTTTATGTTTTGGCATATCCCTCAATGAAGAGACCAATTAAACCCCCTATTTGTGGTTATAAACACAAAAAACAAAACCTACTCAATTAAAATTTTACTGTTAGTCTGCTTGTGGTAGTTTTACATAAAAGAGCCCTGCTCACACATTTTGAAAAGTGGGGGGAAATGCAATATCACCAAATAAGCCTTCCCTTCTACAAAATTTGTCTCCATAATGACAAAGAGCTGTGCTTATAAAATCCATCTGTACACCATTGTTGATGATTCACCTGCGGACAGAGAACAACAGGACTGGGTCACAGGTATTAATGGCACAGGGGCCTTTAAACACATTACTTGTGAGGTCATATTTTATTTCAGAATTGGATTCCTTATATTAGGCCCATGAAATTATTCTCTTTGCCAATAAAAATATGTTTTCCCTTCATTTGCAGTAGCTATGTGTGTACTAGTCATGTTCTAGGTGATTTCTAAACACAAAAAGCCATTTACTGAATTAAATACAGTTTGAATTTTACATGATGTCAAATAACACTCTTGACTAAACTGTTATCTGTTCCACCTGTTCAGAGGCACTTAGAAGCAGTCCAAATGTGTCTATTAAGAATACTCTCTACCAGAATACATTACATTAGAAAGTTTGAAGCAGGTGTTACTGGGTTTATTAATAATTCAACAGCCTTGCATACCCATAATACTTTGTGTCAAAGACAGTGCAGCCGGTCTAAAGGGGCTGGTCCATACTTTCACGGCAATTACTCTCTGCTTATGAACACCAATTGTATAGCACCAGCCAGGAAAAAAAAAGATTTACCAAATGAACACGAAATAATAGAAGTCTATAAAAGTGTTATCATAGCAGAAGGGCCGAAGGAAAACCCAAAGTGTGTAAATGGTGAGCGGAAGTGGAGGGGAGGTGTAGGGATGACAAGAGAGTATGAGCAGATGCACAGAGGTGTGGCCTCACATGTTGTGATGGCCAGAGGGTCCTGGCATGGCGAGTCTTGTCTGTAAATGCCTGGGAAAGTAGGAGTCAGGCTTTGAGCGGTGGAGAAGTGTATGTTTAGTAATAAAGACTTCTACTCCGAAAACGCTGGGGGAAGACTTAGTACGTTAAAGGTCAAGAGAATTGCCTGGTCTACCTTTTACATGAGCACGTGATTCAAGCAGCAATATAACTAATGGGCTGCCTGTGAGAAGTTAAATAGCTTTAGGGAATCTCTCCATAGTCCCAGTGAAAAATACAAAGAAACAAAATCAATATTAATTCTTAAAAGCATGTGAACACAACAATGTATGTATGTCATTCATTCACTGGGAGCCCATTGTGCAATAGTAAGTCCGTGCCAAGAACAGTGTTTGGTGCTTTAACCCGTGAGGGTCCAGTCGCTGAATTGTGGCAGGACAGTTTGCTCGGGTTACCTTCCCAGTAGTGGACAATGCCGCCCACAAAACATGATCCCCAGGGGGAAATGTTAAACAAAAATACAATAATATGTGTTTATAAATGTTATTTATACTCTTTTCAGGGGAAGAATGTGTGCCCTGAGGGAATGTTACATCAGGTCTCTACTCCAAGCTGGTGGGAAGGAGGGACCTCTCTGAAAAGTGCTGTTCCGTTGGGCACAAAGGGAGAAGGAAGAGTGAGCCGCAGGCTAAGGAGCCCACAGGACAGGGTGTGAGGAAGACAGGCCCGCCAATGTTAAAAATGCTGCAGAGGCTAAGTGCAGATTTTACTAAGAAGACACCACCGAATTAGAAAGTAAGAAGTTAATTTTCATACCACCCAGAAGTCATGCTCACGGGTATTGCTCAAAGGAATTGAAAATTTTTGTCCACACAAAAGCCTGCACATGAATGTTTATAGCAGCTTTATTCATAATTGCCAGAACTTGGTAGCAAACAAGATGTCCTTCAGTAAGTGGAGAAATGTGGTCATCCAGACAAAGGGACATTATTCAGTATTGAAAAGAAATGAGCTATCACACCATGAAAAGACTTGGAAGAATCCTAAATGCTTAGCCTTAAGTGAAAGAAGCCATCTGAAGAGGCCACATGCTGTACGATTGCAATGATGGAACATTCTGGAAAAGGTAATACTGTAAAGATAGCAAGAAAGATCAGTAGTTGTCAGGGGCTGGGGAGAGATGACTACGTGGACCACAGAGCATTTTTACCACAGTGAAACTATCTGCAGCATTTGCTCAAACCCATGGAATGTACACCACCAAATGTGAGCCCTAAGGTAAATTCCGGACTCTGGGTGATTATGATGTGTCAGGTAGCTTTACCAGTTGTTAACAGATGCACCACTTAAGGCGGGTGGTTGATACTGAGGGAGGCGCTGCATGTGCGAGGGCAGGAAGTATTACGAGAAATCTCTACCTTTCTCTCAATTTTTCTGTGAACCTGAAAATGCTCTAGAAACTAAGAGTCTTACCAAAAGGTCTTTTTCCTGGAGTATGGGGGAGAAAAAAAGATACAGAGAGAAAATGAACATTTACGGAAGGCCTATTTTATTTCAAAAACGTAGGAGCTCTAGGTCCATGAGGATAACAGAGGGGAAGGGCATGTGCGAACAATAGCTTGGCTCGTCTTCAAAACACTTGAGAGATGTCATGGGAGAAAAGGGTGAGATGGAGGAAGTTTAGCCGAGATAGAACTTTTGTAGGAGACGAGAGCATGGTAATTAAGGCAAGGAAGAGGGCAAACGCGAGAACAAAATATAAGGGGAGAACGTATTTAGTAACTAGGTAAAGGCTCGGAAGTATCACTGACAATTAACATTTGTGAAGCCTTTATTGTACCACTGTAACGTGAGGAAACTGTAGTTCTAAGAATCTGACCGACTCTGAACAGCAAATGCAGAATATCAGTTGATCTACAGCTCAATTCTTTGAAAAATTTCTTATTCTTTAAAACAACCAAATAAACCAACCAAAAACAAACCACGATCTCCCCATTGCTTCGGCCTTAGGAGAGCACAGAGGTGATGAGTACCTTACCCCGTTAGACCTCTGAGAGCATCCCTAAAAGCCAGAGATATGTGTTCACAGTGCCCGGGAAGCCACTTATACCTGGAGGCCCCTGGAATATCTCCCATGGGTTGTAAGGAAGTGTCCACTGTGTCCCTAATTGCCAAAGAGCTACAGCACACGGCCGAATGGAAGCACACGCATTGGCTTAGAAAGCAGGGCGCTTGAGGAACGTACTCTGTCTCCTGCAATGGGACTGCAGTGCTTCCTCCAGGATGCTCTGTCTCAGAGAGCATTTCGTGTTTCCATTTGCTGAATACACAGTCACAATTGACACATTTACTTATTGAAATTGGAGGTCACAAATTTCCTGCTCAGCACCTTCTTCAGCCCAGATGAAAATTAAATGTATTTCTTGGAAACAGAGAAGCATTTAAAATACGTGAAGTTGTTGTGAAAGTGCTGCTATAATACTGTGAGGGTGCAGTTGATTGAGGGTGTCGGATAAAACTGTATAAGGGAGGAGGAGAGAGAAAATAACCTTGGCATATTTTTTTCCTCTCTGTGGTATGTTTTCCCTCTGCAGCATCCATAACAGCTCTCTCTAGAAAATGGAGGAATAAGACCTACTCTTAGTGTTCTCCGTCCGCTTTCAACAGTCCTTCCCCTAAACCTGCCTCCTGTTCACCAGAACAAAGAATGGATCTGCTGAGGTCTTTCGTGTCTTCCTAGCCATTTATGCTCAACACCATTTTGTGCTATTCCAGAAAGAGCTGGAACTAGTGCCCCTAAAATATTGCAAAGGTCATGGGTAAGGATACCTAGAAGACACCTAGCCCACCCCCGCCAGTCCCAGAAAACTCCTCAAACAGTGCAAACTGTGGATAAATTAACCTGGGAGAGGAAGATTATTCCCTTGTGCTTTCTCGGCAGTCTACAGCGACTCTGACTTATGGGGACTTGGCTCATGGTTAGGAGCAGGGTTTTAAATAAGAAAAAGCCTTTTGTTTTTTTATAGCTGTAAAATTATATTCAGTAGTATCTGCTTTTTTAGTTAACTGTGTTCTTCACATCATTCAATTAATATCTAATCCTCTAAGTGAAACATTGTGTAGCAATAGAGGAGGCAATTCAACAAATACAATGGAAAATAACTTGAGAAACAGCAGGTCAAGTACTCAACATAAAATGCATATTGAACATAAGATTTTGCAAAGGGTAAATTAATTTGCATGCTCTGAAAATTCCATTTTGCAATGGGGCGTTCATTTTTTTTTTTACCTCAGGAGAAAGGTTTCTCAGAAAATGAAATTTAAAAATACTGCTCATTGTATCTCTCTTTTTTCTCTTCTTCCCCCTTTTCTCTTGCTACTCCTCAATAAAACAAGAAGAATAATCAGTATAGGCTTCTGGCAGCACAGTGAGAGAAATGTGAGATTGGCCCTTAAGGGAATTTTTATTCTCAAGTGGATGTAAATGTATTCATCAATTCAAAGAAATGCATAGTGTGTTATATACACAATACATTAATAAATAGCCATGCATTAAAAAATAATGAGGTTTTCCACAAAACAACATCCTGTGGTGTGTAGGGTCATAAAAAAGATACTAAAAGAGGGAGGAAAGATTATGTGTAAAATCTGATTAAAATACAGAAACACCATCATATATGTAAGATGTAATAAATATTTTATTAGTTAACTATAAACAAAAGAACAAATGCAGTAAAATGTAATTAAAAATGCAAAAGTGAAGGGTGTGATTTATTTCGCTACAATAATATTAATATTACAAATGGTATGTAAATGTGTTTCAGGATTATATTGTAGAAAGAGTGGAAAGCAACCATTCATTTCTTATAATGAGATTTCATCTTTTTTTTTTTTGATTTACATTTGTTTAAATATTTCAAATACTGAATGAATAATGTTGCTCTTAAACCTTACGCAGCTTAGCACATTCTCAAATTTCCATCAGCTCTTGGACAAGATTTGCATGTTGGCAGGCAGTTTCCAGGCAGAACCACTAATTGTGAAAATAGAAGAAAATTGACTGGCAGAGACCAAGAATATTTTTAGTGCTGTTGGCTGAATGAGTTTGGCTTTGAGTAGTAACCCCTACCAGTGAAATTGCTGAAACCAAAAATAGCATTTTACAGAAGGTTCCCCAATTAAAACAGGTGAAAAGACCAAAATGTAACATCCATCAACAACTATTGACTTGCAAATTTTAGTGGTTTAAAAAGATTATTTGACCTGAGCTTTCCTGTCATGGCCTCTGAAATGGAGCACAAAGCCGGAGGTTTTTATCAGACAACATTGAAACCAAAGCACATGCAAGACCCTGAAACTGGAGGTACACCCTTGTGCTAGAAACTGACCCTTCCCCTGGCTGAGCCTCACTCAAGCAGAAAATACGCCTTAAAGAGGTCTCTTCCACATGTATGCAGAACATGTAGCATGACATTGCCCTTAGGTTGGACTCCAATTTGGTAATCGACAAATGTCATTTGTTTACTATATTCCAACATTCCGTATTTGAGCAATCATTTCATCTCTCTCTTATAGGATATACCTCACAAAATATACTAAAATCTCTCTTGTTATTATCAGATTGGGAGGGAATGGGTCTTCAGAAAAGATACAACTTAGACAGCTTGTTCCTCTAGTCTACAGCAGAAATGAAGTTTGAATTCATCTATGGCATCCCACACCCGCTGGTCTTTACTCACCACTGTCCTACGTTTCCTACCATCTCTGCTGGCCTGGGCAGGGTTCCTCTTTCATCCCTGTAACACCACTGTTCCTGACCTTCCTGCTACATTACCTAATTTCCATGTTTTCCTGTCCCATTAGCCTGCTCTCAAGGCCCTTACAGTGGCCTGTGTCACTGTCCTCATTTCTGGCCACCCCACACTGCCTCAGCTGGCATAGCCCAGAAAGGAGTTTCCTTTGCATTGCTTCTCTGACCCCACCTCCACACAGCATCCAAAGCTACATCGTATCATGGGAGTTTCTGTTTCTTCTAACTCAAATATCCCAAGTGCCTTTTCCTATTACAAAAATAATCATGAAATCCCCCTTCTCTATGAAGCTCCTTGGAATGAAAGAACAATTCTCACTTCTCTAGTCTGTTACAGTGTAAGTCAGAAATGTTTTTAGCAAAACTGGTAGGAGGACATCCAGCTCCAATGGCTCACACCAATATAAATTTATGAATTTACTTTCTTATATAGCAAGATGTTCATAGCAGACAGGTCTTAGTTTTGCTTCTCCAATTTAAAGATGTAAGCACCAGTGCCACTGTTTTCTTTTATCTATGCTTCATGGTCATAAGAAGGCTGCTGCAGCCCAGCCATTACCTCTACATTCAAGGCAAGGACCAGGAGAAAAGCACAATTTCAGTGGCTATCTGAGGAAACAAATTCTTTTCCCAGAACTGCACAACAGACTCCCCCTTCTCTTTCATTAGCTACAACCATATCGGGTCTCCAACACTAACTGGAAGTTGGCTAGAAAGAAGTTGGAGCGGATGACTCAGTTAGCCACCCAAAAGTGTCTGCCACAGTCAGTGAACCAAAGTAATTGTGTTTCCTCACCACGTAGACATTGAACCAGATGTTTATTCTCTCACTCAGTCAGGAAACAAAGCCTAATTGAGAGTCTTTTATGTGCATGACATTATGTTCATTTTATGGAAGGTACAGAAATAAAGCAAACACAGATAATACAGAGGGTGAGGCCTGATACATAATATAAGATTACATATTATTCTATAATATATTAAATATTAATATGTTATATTGAATATTATATATCATGTGACACAATGACATAAATAAGGTAGTGTTTTACTGCCTTCAAGTCTAGATAAGTTTGTATGACACAGAAGAGTGGGAAAAATGAGAAATGCTTTAAAAGTTAGCAAACAAATAAAGCAGACTATTGCAAACACATACAGTTCCAAGAAAGTATACAATGTAGGTAAGTGGCAAATATGAAAGTAGAACAGGACAGAGTCAGCCATCGAATGTTTCTTGTGAGAAACAATGAGGAAGTCATGTTTTAAGGGCAAGGAACGGACATAAATGTGTATAGAACAGTGGTTTCCCGAATATTCTTGGTCTGATAACCCTATTAATAAAAGTATTTGAACATTCTCCCTCTGTATATGCACATATAAGCTATTTATTTAAAATGCATTCATCATTGTACTAGTGTGGTATATATAGAATAAACCACACACAAAATAGAAGTATGAGATGCCAAAGTATCTCCTCACAAGATACTTATAAATTACAAAGTATAGAATTGTTTTTAGTGGAGAAAACTGACAGATACATCTTAAATAAATGATCAAAGTTACCATTGTCACCAGCGAAATGTATCAATATCATGTGCCTTCTGATAAGATGCATTGAGAAAGGGACAGTATCACTTCCCTGGTATTCCTGCTAAAAATGCATGCCCTGATTTTAATCAGGAGAAAATGTCAAACACTCAAATTAAGGAACATTCTGCAAAATATCTCACTGGTAACAATTTTAAAAAGTCAAGTTCCTAAAGTCATAAAGGACAAAGACCCCGATCTTTCCCACACTGGAAACCAATAAGGAGAAATAGAGATTCAAGTGCTGTGGGATCCTGGATCAGACCCGGGACCAGAAAAAGGACATTAGTGGAATGATTTGAAATATTTGAATGAGACCTTTAGATGAGTTAACAGTGCTCATTCATGTTAATTTTCTGGTTTGGATAACTGTACTTAAGTTTATATAATGCATTCACATTTTGGGAAGCTGGTTAAAGCATATATAAGAATTCTTAATACCATTTAGCAACTTTTTCACAATAAAAAATATTAAAAAGGATGAGACCTTTAAAATGCAGAAATAGAAGTCATGGCAATGTAAAGAAAGCCAGGCAGGGTTTGAAAAACCCGAAGGTGTCAGGGGAAAAGGGGAAGGGTTTGCAGGAACAAGTATAAAGGACACATGGACAAAACAAAGGACAGGTGGAAACAGCGGGGAGGTGGGGAAGGCTGGGGCATGGGTTGGGATGGGAGTAAAAGGCAGAAAACTGTACATGAACAGCAATTAAAATTTAAAAAATAAAAGAAATAAAAATAAAGAAAAAAGAAAAATGCAAAGGTGATTGTGTCAGAAACTCTCTAAAATTGATCTAACTTTCTAGGACAGCAATTTTATACGTGTTTGATATTTAACTGTTTGATTTAAAAATCTCACTTCTGTGCAGGTAAATGTCATCATCTGAAATGGAGAACCAGGGTGTACAAAGATTTCACTGAGATATTCTCTGTAAGACTGAATAATTGGAACCAATTGAAATATCCAAGAGTGGTAGATAGTTACATTTTTAGTAAATCCATACAATGGAACGCTTTGTAGCCACTAGAATCTTCTGTTCCAAATTATTTAGTAGTATAGCAGAATAACATCTTAAGTGGATAAACAGTATAAAGTTATACAGGCAGTTTATGCCAATTATGAGTGCAGATTATGTATAATATATAAATTTTGTCTTTATAATGCAGAAGTCAACTGAGCAGTTTTAAATTTAAAAAGTAGAAATGGATAGTCACTTGTATTTGGGTTTGAAGAAACATTCTGGGTGGCTGTCATCTAGTCAAAGGGTATCTGGGGATATAATTACCCTCCTCTAGGCAAAGTAAGTGTGAGATGCACATATATCAGTAAGACACTTTACAGAATGTTCCTTAATTCCTGTGTGTGGGTGGGTGTGGGTGTGTATATGAATGGACTTTATATTCCTAAAGTTCACATATGTCCATATATACAATTATAGTTGATATACAATATTATAACAGTATCAGGTTACAACATAATTAGACATTTATATAACTTACGAAGTCATCATCCTGATTAATAGAATCTCTCTGAATCTCCTTGAAATGAGGATATTTTAAAGAGAGCAGAAAACTTCACTCAGACCGACGAGGTCCTGTGAGCTTCACCCTGGGAAATGAAGGCAGGTGTGAGAAACTGATTAGCATTTAAATATAAGCTAGTGCGACAGTAGGGTGAGACCAGTACATAAACATTTTCTATTGTTTGGTAACTTCGGTATCATTCTCGTGGTTTTTATTTCTGTTATGCTTTGTAAATTCTCCATTGTGATTGACAACAAAAACCTAAAAACACAAATGAGTGGGTGCCTATCTTCAGCATCAGGAAGGAAACAGTGAGCTGAAGTGAGCGTATCCTTTCTCACACCGGGCAGGAGAAATACAACAAATATCCAAGTGGGCGAGGCAGCCCGAAAGCCAAGGCAAAGGACAACAGAGTCCACAGGTTAGGGCACAAGGAGGAAATTTAGAGCATTGGGAGCCTCCCTAAGCTTGAGCAAGAATCCCAGGACTTTAGCAAAACAGCAGGAGGTCAGGGATAATAAGAAGTGCAGATGTGAGACAGAAAAATGCCCCTGCACCAGTGAATGTGGTCCTCCCACCCCAACTGGTCTCCAGACCATTTATAGATATTTACAGACCTGTGCTGAACGCCTACCATTATTCCTTCTTGAATTTGACTGCGCCTACTGGGCACCTACTGTGGGGACGACTTTAGGAATCATCCTCAAATGCATCAAGATGGCCATGAATGGGAGCCTCCTCATAACCTTGTTCACCAGCACTTGTACCTTGTTTGAGCTTAGCTCCCAGCAGCCTTCCTGGGGACACCTGCCATCTCTGACCAACCCCTGTCTGCTTCCCTTTCCTGCATGACACTTTCGGCCTCTCTTCATACTTGGTCTTGGCTCCTTGATCCATTTCCCTTGCCCATCAGCTTTTGCCCACCCCAGGACTTCACAGATCTGACCACTCTAGGAACAGAGGAAGAAAAGGAGAAAAAGAAGATGAGGAGGATATCATGATCTCCCTTTCCACCATGAAGTTCCCAAGCCTAAATCCTGGGGAAGGGAGGAGTGAGTGGAAGCTCTACAGTGCCTCCACTGTATTGCTAAAACTGGTTAATCCCATCACTGTGCCATTGCTTTCCCATTTGAGCATTTTTTATAATTTATTTCATTGTGTGTGTTGCACTGATCCCCCTGACTTTTATATTCTTGTATTCAGTCACGTACTAGATATTTCTACCTGCAAGTCCCAAATGCATCTCAAGTTGTGGGGTTCCCCAAACCCTCTCCCCCTTCTTTATCTGCCTTCACCACTCACCAGAGCCATGAAGTCATTCCAGACTCAGCTTTTTCTCTCAGCTCCCAACCCAAATGGTTACCAATGATCAATTGTCCCATCAATTTTAACTTCATTGCCATTGAGGTTAACCTCACTGATGTCTGTTTGCTCCTCTCCTGCCTCATTGCCATTGTTCAGCCTTCTCTCTCTCTCACTCAGAGGATTACAGTCAGCTTTGTGCTGTTCTCCTTGCCCCCAGTACTCCAGTATCTATTTCATCACTTCTGTCCCAACAAGCATACACATACATACACACCCTCAAATCTATTCTTTCTGACACAGCTAGAATTATATTCTTCAAGTTCACATGTGTCCATTTCACACCTCTGCTTGAATCCCTTCAGTAGTTTCTTGCCTGATTAATCAAAGCCCAAACAAGTTATCCCAGCATCCAGCTTGGCTCCTGCCTTCCTGTCCAGCCCCTTCTTACTGCTTCCAGTGACTATCCAGCAGCTATGTATCATCCCAGAACACTACGTACCCTTCCTGTTCCTTAGACAGAAATGGGAGGGAGGTGGGGAGCACTGGGTGGGGGTGGACTGGGACGGGAGTAAAAGACAGAAAACTGTACTTGAATAACAATTAAAATAACATTTTAAAAAAGAATGTAAACTATCTCATGAATAATTTTAACATTGATAACATTGAAATAACATTTTGGATTTATTGGGTTAAATAAAACATTATTAAAATTTAAAAAAAGAAAAGGAAAAAAATAGAGTATTCAAAGCACTGCCACCCTCTTAACCCCAACCTGATTCACCTGGCAAACCCTCGCTCACCGCTCATGATTTGAAACGAATGTTTTCACTCTCTTCGTGTGATGACATATCTCACTTTTTATATCAGTTGCATTGAGGTATAATTGGCATAAAATAATCTCCACACACTTAAAGGGCACAGTTTGATGTTTGAACATATGGATACCTCTGTGAACAATCACCCAAAGCAGGACGATGAGCATCTCTCTCCTTCCCCACCCCCACCTGCCCCCTTTCCTTCCTCCATCCCCAGGCAACCGCTGCTCCGATTCTGCCTCAATACATGTGTTTGTATTTACTAGAAATGTATATACATGGGTTGTACGATATCCATTCTTTTTTGTCTGGCTGCTTTTACTTGTTATAATTATTTTTATGTCAATATTCTATTCCTCTTTATGGCTGAATAATATCCCATTGTGTGAATAAACCACAATTGATTACTTCATTCACCTGTTGATAGACATTTGGGTTGTTTCCAGCACATGGCTCTTTGCATACAACTGCTATGAACTTTCTCATGCAAGTCTTTGAGTGGACATATTCTTTTGTTTCTCTTGAGAAAATATACTAAGGTATGCAACAACCCAATCATATAGTAAGTGTAAGCGTAGCTTTGTAAGAAAGTGCCAGAGGTTTTGCCAAGAGGCTGCACACTTTTGCATTCCCACCAGCAGTGTGTGAGAGTTCTGAATCCTCACAGCCTCAATGACACTTGTTACTATATTTTTTATTATAACCATCCTAGTGAGTGTGGGATAGCATCTCATTATTAGTTTAACTTGCATTGACCTAATGACTAATATGTTTATTTATGTGTTTATTTGCCATCTGGATATCTTCATTAGTAAAGTGTACAAATCTTTTGCCCAGTTTTTAATAGTGCTTTTTATTTTCTTACTGAATTTAGAGAGTTTTTCATATACTTGGGACACAAGTTCTTTATCAGATATACATTACATACATAGTAATTTACATTTACTCCCAATGACTAATATTTCTTTCTTTTCACATTTTTAAAAACAAGCATTTTTATATTTGATAAGGTCCCATTTATCAATTTATTGATACTTCCTTTCGTATTTTGATGTCATAGTTAAGAAATCTTTGCCTAATCCAAACCCCCAGTGTTTTTCATTTGTTTCCTTTAAGAGTTGTAGTTTTAGGTTTAACATATAGGTATAATGCATTTTGAATTATATTTGTATGTGGTGTAAAATTATTTTTACATATGAATATCCAATTGTCTCAGCACTGTTTGTTGAAAGACTATCCTATTGCTTTTGAATTGATTTTGCATAAATTTTACCCAATTCCCCTGGTTTTGTAACTTATAACAAAGTATTATAATATTTTGAACTTATAAATCTAATAAAAAGCAGTTATTAAATGTGAAGGACCATACACATCCTTTTCAATTTTTATAGGATGTTGGAAGGAAGGACGGAAGGAAGGAAGGAAGGAAGGAAGGAAGGAAGGAAGGAAGGAAGGAAGGAAGGAAGGAAAAAGAGAAGAGGAGAAGGAAAGGAAAAGGAAATTGAAAAAAAGAAAAGGAAAGCTAGTTGGAAACAACTAACCAGTCAGCATGACTGAAGAACCTAACAAAACATAAAACATTTTAGGCTTTGTTCCTACCCCCATCCTTCTGAATAGTTTCCTGTTTGTTACCTCTGTCAGTTCCTCTGAGATGATTAGCCAACAACCCTCACGGTGAGCAGTCTGTTTGGCAACCCAGCAAGGAAGAAGAGATGGGAGATTTTTTGTGCTTGTTGCAGGCAGAAAAAGATCACAGCAGGGTCAGTGTATTGGGGACCAACCTTGAGTGGACAGTGACAGAATCCCCAGCACTGCATCAGGAGAGAAGGGACTTGAACTAGAAAGATCCTTTATTTCCCACAAGCACTCTGGGCAGCGCACCAGTTCTGGTGGTGCACGCACAAGATAGACACCCACGATTCCCTATCAGACAGGCTTTGATAGGTACTGAAGAAGTTGGAGAAGGGACAATTAATTTTTGTCTGAAGGATCCCATTAAACTTCTCTAAAGAAGGGCCATCTGAGCTGGAGAATAAAGGAAGATTTTCAACAGGTGCGTTTGGAGAAGGGACTTTTCTGGGCATTGCAAGCAGACTGTGAACCTAGAGAACACCTCTTGCTGTGTACCTCTCTGGTGATATCAGTGCCTGTGTTCATTTACTGATAATTTAAAATCTTTATTCTGTGACCAAGGTAGATGTATTTGAATATATCTCCAGTCAGATGAATGCAGGATTAGAATCTGTATAGCTAATGTTTTGCCATGCAACTCTTATGCAAGTTACTTGTTTATTAGATGTCGATGATAGGCATGAGATCAAAATGATGATTTCAATGGCACTATCAACTAAATTTCACATGAAGAAGAAAGAGTTTGATTGCTTCTTGCTTTGGTGTTTGTGATGTTTTAAGAAATGCCTGAATAAGAGTGGAAAGGCACATTTGCAATGACCCATGAGAGATCAACACCTGCCATTCTCAATAAAAGTCTCTTGTCTGTTGTCATGATATTCTCTAAAAGAGCTGAGGGTGGAAAATTTAACAGTTAACAATTCAGGGTTGGCCTCCAGGGCTGAGATGCCTCAGGCATGCTGGCATTTCCTGGGAGAGTAGGCAAAAAAGTAGCTTATTATCTCATCATTGAAATGAACTCTTAAATGAGTCAGTGATATAAATACATACATTTTACTGTAAATGTCAGATTAATCAAAACAGTAACGAATTCAGGTGATGAAAACTTAGGGAGCAGGAGACAATTGGATATCAAAGGTAGACAAAGAAAATAAAAATCATAGCTAATTTTTGAACTGAAATAAACTAAGAAAAATAATTTAAATATTTCCATATTTCAATATGTTACAAAACTTACATGCCCACATTAAGTCCATAACCACTAAGAAAATAATTGTTTTAGTCCTCTGTGAAAGCAAATAATCAAATTACTTCAGAGAAAGTCCTCAACATTCTGTGGAGGCAATGGGGGGGGCAAGTTTTCTAATTTATAATTCAGTGACTTGTTTGAAGATTCTGGCAGGTGAGTGACACTTTGTAGACATTGTGAGGGGACGTACCTGCAACAATGAGGAAGATAAGTCACATTTCAGAGCATGAGTCATTGGCCATGTGCTTTACTTTTCAATTTTACCTTATTGAGTCCTCATGAATTCCTTTAAAATAGACACGTTAATTATATAATTGTACATTGCCATGTTATTTTGCTATTATTAATACTACTCTTTTGCTATTATTATTACTACTACTGCTAATATATTGGAGCACATGTCACTTTTAGGTTCTTTGTCAGTGCATAAGGAGGGAATTAAGCCAAAATTAACCCCATCAAAGTCACTTAATTCACACTTTAATGTCTAGGAATAGACACTTAAGACCTCCAACCAGTCATCTTCCCCTCCTCTCCCTCCTTCCTTCCATCCACCCCTCACTCTCTTCCCGCTCTCTCCACAGTTGCTTTTTGATAAGTTAAATGTGCCTGTAAATCAAGCACATTACCACTAACTGAGCTTCTATGTGTCAGGAACTGTGCTAAGTTCTTCGGATGTGTATTGTTTCCAATGCATAAAACATGTGAAAAGTTTAAAGAAGTGAAAGCATTCATCCAAGATCACAACCCTGACAAAGTTCAAACCCAGGTTTTCTGAGGAATCAATACTACCCGGTGTCAACTACGCTAGCCACCTCCTGGTCAGATTGGTTGGTGGGTGTTCTGACAAGGATTGAGTCAAATTTTCTTCACATCCTTCAGATCATAGGTTTCAGCTAAAACTTCAAATATGAAATGTCTTCAATCCTCAAATAAACAACACCTGCAATTTGGGCACACTGTCACCAGGTGGCAAAAGGTCTTTGATGGTTACTTTGTGATCTCAAGGGCAAAAACCATGTGTGTGCTGGAGTGTTCCCATCACTTACGAATGACACATCTTATAAGTGTGCTGCCCGCTCCAGACTGTAACTCCCCTCCTTGAAAAGGGAATAGTCTCAGTACTGTCTTCATAAATTGTGTTGAGGGTTAAACGAATCAAGGGGACAAAACAGACAATGTTGTCAGTATTAACCTGGAATGACCTTCTCCCCTAATACAATAGCTAGCATGGCATTCCAGACTGTTGTTTAACAACTAGGAGTACACGTTAGCCCTTTCTGTACCTCTGATATTCTACATGATTTTTGCCAACCCATAAAAATCTAGCTGCTTCCAGCCAATTCTCCCATTCTGCAGCCCACATTCCAATTTTAAAATCTCATATATATGATATGTTTAGATGTATTTATTGTTATAATATCTAAATAGCATCAGATTTATAAAGATAACATTTTAGACAACTTCTAAGGAAATACTCAGGATTGCCAGTATACATGGGATGTTGACTGGGCGCCTGGTGTTGTACCAAACACTCTAGAAGCATAATTTTATTTAATCTTGTTAACAAGCCTGTGAAATTGGTTCATAATAATAATATTGTTCCCAATAATATTTCTATTTTACACATGAGAAGATGGGATAACAAACTTGGACCGAGATGTACCATTAGTATCAGCTTAGATTCAAATGAGCAGACCAGCTGCATAGCCCAAGACTTCACACCATACATGCGTGGTTATTCACCTTGACTTTACAGCATGGTAACTTGGGGAGCGTTTCTTGAAAGCCCTGTACCCTTTCTATGCTCACAGAATTAGAATCTGAGTATATTCATCGTCATAGGCAATTCATTTACACAGAGCTGAGGTCAACTGGATTGCACTTTCCTGCCTCCCACTAATAATAACTAACTTGGGGTGCAATTCTGTACCTTTCTCACTAATCCTTCAGATATCTTTTGCCCTAAGATGAATTCTAAATATTCAGGGACTTTATACTCAACCTCTTGAAGCACCTCTTGCTGCTTATCTGACAGAAACGTGGCTTGCCCCCCACTCACTGTTAAAAGGAGAATAACTGCCAGGGAGCGAGATAAAGAAACAGTTTCTCTTCTGTGGTTTCCTGTTCCGAATTCTGCTGTGTCTTTTTTCTGCTCCTCTGTCCCTTTGCCACTTGAGAGAAGTGAAAAGAGGAAAAAAATGATAGAGTAGCATAATCCCATTGAGACCATAGAGTGCCCAGAGGCTGTGCATTTAGAAAACAATAAAATGAGTCTATGGTTTTACCTTATAGAAATACCAGGCTGCCTTTTGCTGTTCAAATCTCTAGCTGGAAGTGCCTTACTTAAAGTAACTTGAAGATAATAATGATGAAAATTAGACAGTGGTTCAACCAGTGCACTTTAGCGATGTTCAGTAGACTGTCCTTTTGCTGCCTCAGGCAGGGAGTTATTAAATAATATTTCTGCTCCCAGCAAATCTAAAGATGGAGGTGCAGGGGTTCTGCGACCTCTGCTCTAAGGCAGTAGCCATGCTCTGAGAGTCTGGGAGAGGAGACTACTCCCACATTCCCGAGCGCCAGAGAGCCTGGGGGCAGGATGTGGAATGACTCTCTCACGTGTCTGGCACCATCTAAGGATGACCCAATGCCCACACACTCCGCTTTGGCTGTGCTGAACTTGTCAGTGAGGTGGCACTTCTCTTCAATGTGTGTGGCCAGGGCTTTTGCCAGCTGTGCTTCATGTCTACTAAGTCAACAAACAACAAGTGCTGATGAGGATGTGGAGAAAGGGAACCCATGCACACTGTTGGTGGGAATGCAGATTGGTGCAGCCACTGTGGAATTTCCTCAAAATATTAAAAATGGAACTGCCTTTTGACCCCATGATCTCACTTCTGGGAATATACCCTAACAATTCTGAAATACCTGTCAGAAAGAATACCTGCATCCCTGTGTCTACTGCAGCATTACTTACAATGGCCAAGACCTGGAAGCACCCCAAGTGCCCATCAGTAGATAAGTGGATAAAAAAGATGTGGTACATTTACACAACGGAACACTCCATGGCTGTATAGAAGAAGGAAATCTTACCTTTTGTGACAGCATGGATGGACCTGGAAGTTATTACGCTAAGTGAAATAATCCAGTCAGAGAAAGGCAAATACCATATGATCTCACTTACATGTGAAACCTAATGAACAAAAGACACTGACAAACAAAATAGAACCGGATGTATGGATATATGCAACAGAGTGACAGCTGTCAGAAGGAAGGGTAGTTGAGGGGACTGGAAGAGATTAACCAAAGAACATGTATGCACAGCCCATGGACACAGACAACCCTGTGGTGAAGGCCAGGGGAAGGGGGGTAGGGACTGGGTGAATGTGGGCAAAGGGCAGGGCAAAGGGGAGATCTGTAACAATGTCAACAATAAAAAAAAAGGCAAATCTGAACAGAATGAACAAGTGTGACTACAAATCTGAGACCCACCAAGAAGCCAGTGACCGGAAGATACTGCAATGTCTCCCACCAGAGGATGTGACTGTGAGGCATAGGCTCAGGCCACAGGTAGCAGCTCTGCCGCCACCTCTTTCAGCTTCCCAAGGATGGGTCCAAGTTCTGCTCCACAGAAAATCTCAGCTCCTCCTCGGACCATCTGCCCAGGGACTGCCTGGTCACCAAGGAGCCTCAGGCCACAGCAGACCTGGTGACACACCAACAGCCCACCTGGAACCTGGCCAGCAAGGGCAACCCTGACTGGTGATCACTGGCATTGTTGGAGTTGGGGATTGTGAGTAAACTATCCTCATCTCCATGACCACCGAATGATTATTCTCCTTCATCTGTGCCTGATTTTGTATCGGTTTACATCAAAATATGATGAAAATAGCAAAACCACAAAAAATGAAAATAAAAGCAAGGACCTACAACTAAGATTACTCTACCTATTAAAGCTATCGTTAGAATTGAAGGAGTAATTAAGGGCTTCACAGACAAGAAAAAGCTAAAGGAGTGTATTACCACTTACCAGTGTTATAAGAAATGTTAAAGGGACTTCTAGGAGAAAAAGGAGGAGGATGAGGAGGAGGAGAAAAGATCAAAAGTATGAATAATAAAATGGCAATAACTATGTATCTGTCAACAATTTCTTTAAATATAAATGTATTAACTGCTTTAGTTAAAAAACATGCGGTGACAGAATGGATAAGAAAACAAGACCTCTCCATGTGCTGTCTACAAGA
>PVKM010027528.1:0-18748 GCA_004027735.1 Carollia perspicillata
AAGCTCTGGTTAGCAACTGTTTGTTGGAAAGGCAGCTGGCAGAGGATCTGATAAATGTCTGCATTCTGGTTACCTTGGGCAAGCTAATGACTCTGCTCCTCGGTTTTCTCCGCTTGGAAATGGGAACAATAACCAGGCGGCAATCAGTTCTCTTTCCTCTCCAGATTCCCTGCTCCCTCTCTGTTTTCTTGGGTCTCTTCCTGGGCTTTCCATTTATTTTGTTTTTGGCTTATTACACAGCATATTTTATCAGGTTCACAGGGTTTGTTTCTTGACCACTGTATATAAATAGCAAACTCTCTTAAACCGCTGAAATGTGACACGTAATGAAAAGAAAGCAGAAATGCAATCAGAGCATGTTAGGTCTAATTGTCCGCTGTTTATACTCTTGTAAGTAATCTCAAGGTGCCCGCCCGCTCGCCGCACTTCCTCAAGGCAGCTTTCACCCCACACGGTGTAAGGGAACGGGCGCTGCCTGCAAGGAGAGGCCGGTTCTAGCAGGAGTTTTCCCACTAATTAGCAATGGGACTTAGGACACATCATTTCACATCCTGGCTCTGTTTCCTCATCAGCACAGCAAATGGGTTGACCTATATTATCTCCCAGGTCCTTACCAACTCCAGAATTTTAAAAGATCTATGATTTCAAGCCAAAAACTGTATTACAGAATAAAGTGACAGTATGCATAACTGCAAGTTGATTAAGGAAATAGCATAGAATTTATCTCTTAAATTGGCTTTCACCATAATAAATTACAGAGTAAAGACACAGAGAAAAGAGATACATTTTATGTAAATGTTCAAGGAAGCATAGCTTATTTGAAACAATGGTTTCTGAAAATAACCTTTCATTCTTTGCCCTTATATTTTGCCTAATGGATGGCATAAAATGTATACTCAGCCTGAAGAGTGGCTTTCATTCCATTTCCAGTCACCCCATCACGCTGCATGCGGCCGCTCTCCACGTTAGCCGACATTGCAGGACGTAGCGCAATGCCAGTGAAATGTTAGGAATGTGACATGGTGTGTCGGAAACAATGCTTGCTTTTTGCAGATTACTTATCATTTAAAGGCTGGTATTTAGAACCATCTTTAGATAATTCAATAGCTTTGCATCTCTGGTAGGAGGGATGTCAACCTGAGTTAATTTTTTTTTGCTTATCAGACATAGTGGGACAAGATGATATTAAAACAGTTGAAAGAAAGTAACTGCAAAATCAAGCAAATCTTTAAGGAGCTTAGGAGTTGCTTGGATTGATTTACTGAAACCTAGAAATTCAAAGAGAAAAAAACATAATTGTCACAGACTGTTGTCCAGGATCAACCCAGACATTTCCCATTGTTATCCTTTGTCTTGACAACATTACAATCTTCTGTGACATCACAAATTCTAATTTTAATTCAAGTCAATCTTGTGGAGAAAAAAGTGTCTCAGAGTAACTGGGACTTATTCATTTCTTTGTCCTCTGAGTCGACTCAGGCTTACTCATCTGAAGGTACAGTGGAGTCACATTATCAGCAATGTCCCAAACTTTACAGGCTCACCGTGTCACCTGCTCAAGCCACATGCTGTCCTCTCCGAAATGGTAATTACAGGGATTCCCGCATGTGCCTGTGAGATGCCCAGACATCACATGGCTGCTCTGCTCTCCAGTCCGGCGCTGCAGCCCCCACCAAGGGACCAGACAGAGCCCTCACAGTGACCAAACTGCAGGATGGTCTGTGACTAGGTGGGGGATGGGGCCTCTCTCCCACTTGCTGTTGGCTGGAATGGTTTAGGGTGTATACAAACTTGGTACTGCTGGTGCCTCTGTCCATACGGAGTTTTACAAACTAGGACATTGGGCTTTTACCCAGACCACTCTTTCTCCCCAGGTGCCACACAGGCACCCAGAGGGAGGGGAGTGTCAGGGCCTGGTCCTGTCTCCGGCAACCAAGTCATTGTTTGGGGGTCATTTTTATTTTGTTAGGATGACTTTCTCTGGGAAGTTCTCCATTCCCTAAAACAAATATGCTTCTGTCAGGTCCTCCTTGCCAGTGGGCTTGAGGTGTCCACACGGAATTTTCCGAAATGCAGTGGCGGCATGAGCTCACGTGGGGTCCCTGACACTGCTCACTCAGTAAACACTTGCCCAGCAAACGCCAGGTGTGAAGGGCATTCTTGTTCCTTTATTTCTCTCTTCTCTAAAGACTTCTTTCTTTGGAAAAATGGTTTGAACTGAAGAATTGACATTTGGGACTCCTCTTAACTCAGACTGTGAGGCCATTTTTTTAAAAAAACACAATTAGAGAAGAGATGTACTTTCAGAACATGGGTTTCTCTAGCCAGTGCCTTTATATGTACAGACAGCTATTATTAAACAACTTTGATTTAACTGTCTGATCAGATATCTTTGCAGAGGAAGAGAAATAATTAGAAAAGTGCAGAAGTAGTCAAACTCCAGAATAAGCCAAAAATGGATAATGGATAATCTTTCTGCCTAGTGTTTGAGTGGATCTATGTCTGTACAGGAAAAGCATGTTTGGGCTGTTTTCAAATTGTCTAGCATTCTTATCAATATTGATCTTAGAATCTGAACATTATTTTAGTGACTTATTTTTCATATGTATTCCAATGTAAAATTATTTCAGTGCATGGCATAATATCATAAATGTGAGACAATATTTATTTCTGCATGTATATTGCTATTAAAGTTACCTGTATTTTAAAAAGGAGATTTGGCCCTGGCTGGTGTAGCTCAGTGGATTGAGAGTGGGCCCGTGAACCAAAGGATCATGGTTCGACTCCCAGTCAGGGCACATGCCTGGGTTGCAGACCAGTTCCCAGCACGGGACGCACGAGAGGCAACCATACATTGATATTTCTCTCCCTCTCTCCTTCCCTTCCCCTCTAAAGGTAAATAAGTAAAATCTTAAAAAAATAAAAACAAAAAAGGAGATATGTATACTTAGCCTTTTTATAAATTCATGTAAACATTAATGAACTACAATGTCGATTTATATATGACTAGACACTAATATGTTTTATATAATTGTTCATATGACATTCTCAATTTTAGTAAAGTATGCCTCTTGACATACAGATGACCAATAGACATGTGAAAAGATGCTCAATGTCACTAATCATGAGAGAAATGAAAATTAAAACCACAATGAATATATCTCACACTGGTCAGAATGGCTGTCATCAATAAATCAACAAATAAGAAGTGCTGGCAAAGATGTGGAGAAAGGGGAACCCTAGTACACTCTTAGTGGGAATGCAGATGGGTGCAGTCACTATTTCAAACCATTAGGAGGACACTCAATTAAAAATGGAACTGCCTTATGACCCAGCAAGTACACTTCTGGGTATATATTATATCTGAAGAAATCCAAAATATTAATTTGAAAGAATATATGCACCCCTATGTTCGTGCAGTGTTATTCACAATAGCGTAGCTATGGAAGCAACCCAAGTGCCCATCAACAGATGAGTGGATAAAAAAGGGTGGTACAGCCCTAGCTGGTGTGGCTTAGTGGATTGAGTGCCAGCCTGGGAATCAAAGTGTTGCCAGTTTGATTCCCAGTCAGGGTTCATGCTTGGGTTGTGGGCCAGTTCCCCAGTAGGGGCCATGTGAGAGGCAACCACACATTGATGATTCTCTTCCACTCGTTCTCCCTCCCTTCCCCTCTCTAAAATAAATAAATAAAAATCTTTAAAGAAAAGTATGGTACATTTACATGATGGGGTACTACATGGCCATAAAAATAAAATCTTACCATTTGCAACAGTATGGATGGATCTAGAAGGTATTATGCTGATTGAGATAAGTCAGTCAGAGAAAGACAAAACACCACATGATTTTACTTACACGTGGAATCTGAAAAACAGTATAAAAGAACAATCAAAGCAGAAACAGAATCATAGATACAGAGAACAGGCTGATAGTTGCCAGAGGGGAAAGATTTGGGGGGCCTGGGTAAAGAAGGCAAAGGGGTTGAGAAGTGTAGATTGCTAGTTACAAAGTAGGACAGCATAGCAAATATAGTAAGTAATACTGTAATAACTAGGTATGGTGCCAGTTGGGTACTAGAAATAGCAGGGGGAGCCCACTTAGTAAAATATATGATTGTCTAACAGTATGCTGTATGCCTGAAACTAATACAAAATAATACCGAAAGTAAAGTGTAATAGAAAAAGTTTAATTTATTTTTTAAAAGAATGCTTTTTCTCTAAGTGTGTCCCATAACACATGGTAATTCTTTATGCTAATGGAAAAATATTACTGCCCTTCAAATTTGGAAATGGTAATATTGATAAAGATGTGTAGGGATGTATCTATAAGATCAATATATGGTGATTAGTTCACTGCACACAGTGAAAAATGCTGTAGTTACTATTGGCAGAGTCTCATATTTTTTGTAGTTTTGTCTTAAAGTTGGAGGGGTTTATATCAGTGTATGGACTCAGATAATCAATCAACAAATAGTCTAATTGATATACATGTACATGTAGGACATTAATTTTTCCTCTTATCAGACCTTTCTTCAAAAAAAAATACAACAAAAAAGCTGTGCTGCCCCCGATTGCCATGAAGTTGTGTGGCTGTCTAAAATGTGCTGCTCTCCTGTTTCTTCCTCCCATCCTATTTCTGTTTGGCTCTTTAATCTGCTTGGGTTTATCTGTTATCTCCCAAAACATCAAACTCAGACAAGGTGTATTGGATAGCACTGCCTTTCTGTGTCTTCAGTCCATGCCTTTGGCAATGTCTACTGGTCCAGTATTAACACTCACTATGCACATTCCACAACCCGGCACTGAGCTGTGTTCTGGGGACACTGAGATCCCCAGTCCCTTGTAGTTCAGTGAGGGTGTTAGAAAAAGTTCTGTGTTGATTTTACCTGCTCAGCCTGCATTCTCTCCCATCATTTTTGAGGGCCTTATTTTTGCTTTGGGGAAACGTTCCTCATAGATATAGTTATGCTAGGGTTGCCAATCAAGACCAAAGAATGGGCCCCAGATTAAGCTATGCCACTGAGACTTTCATGGAGAAAGAATCTTGGGCAGAGGGACTGAAAGCCTAGAAATCTGGCTAGGTCATTCACCTTGATGGTGGCACCTGAGATGTCACCCATTTGTACCTGCTATCACGATACCTGATACCCCGATGCTCAAGGTGGTGCCCTTTGTCAGACTTGGTGCCTCAGCGTTTCCTTCCACTCTATAAACTATCCCATATCCTTCCAATGATTTTCTTTCTAGATTGCGTAACAGTTGGCTCTTGCTGCTTTGTTACCAGTGAACTACAACCCATGTAGAAACAGGTGCAATGCCATGATTCAGAACAGTAGATTCTCCAGAAAAAGTAATGCAAAGTATTGATTTGACTTTTAAGACATGTTTTTAAGTTTGCTGAAAAAGCAGCACATGTGATATTTATAGTAGGTTCAGGTTTTCCATCTGACAACACTTAGTTTTTGAACCAGTGGCTTTGGTACAACAAAGACTTGCTTGTTGGCTTTCTTATTTTATCATTTACTATCTCACTCCATAGTGAATGATATGGTTTTGTAAAAGTCAAGTTTAACTCTTACAGTATTTTGTGGTAGGATGGAACAAGTAAAAAAAGTTTAGGTAGTAAATAAGTACAGTTCATGTGCGACTAACATTTATTTTAAAGTCTTCGTAATTATGATTTTAACTGTAAACACCTTCAAACTTTGTAAGTGGAAATCACCTTTTTCAGGACATCTAAAGAACACTGGCAGAATTTGAAAATGAAAAATAGTGTCATAACTAACCAACAGAAACAGGTCACACAGAAAAATGCACATTTGATGTCAGTGAAGTTAGATGGTTGTCTTTGTAAGTGTTGTCAAACAATTATGTTTTAAAATGTGTTTTTCTGTAGACAATTTTAAATGCACAGATAATAGAAAAAATATGATAATGAATCTCCATGTCCTTATTGTTTTGCTTTAGCAAGTATTAACTCATGGCCAATTTTATTTCTGTACTGCCCACTGAGGTAAGGAAGTATAACCCCCTTTCTGATTATTTTGGAGAAAATCCCAGACTTCTTACCACTTCATCTGTAAATATTCTAGAATGTAGCTATAAAACAACATTTCTCTCTCTTTTCCTCAAACATGCTATAATATAATGACCACATATAAAAATAAGTTAATGATCATTCCTCTTCAGTATCAGTATTCAATCAGTATTCTTATATCCTGTGTGTTCTTTTGTGGGAGAGGCCTTAGGGTCCCCAGGCCACATACTTTTGGCCCCATCTGATTTCAGCCTCAGTTTTATGTGACCTCAGGTAGTGTCTTACTCTGCATGTGAGTCCCATGTCTTTCTGCACCAAAAGACACAGCGCACTATCGGGTGCACAGTGCATTCCCAAAGAGGGGGTCCTAAAAGCCAGGGGAAACATTGAAGTAAAGGGAGCATGAGCCTGCGGAGTGGGCTCTGGCCTCCTGCCCCACAATAAGACAATTATTGGTAGCCTGCCGAGTGCTTCCCAGTGGCCCACGAGGAATTGGCCCCTACAGGTAGGCAATATCCTTAATATACCTTAATGTTGGCTTTTCTCCTTCCTAGTAACCCTTTCCCTGGTCCTGCACTTCTATTTCCTGGAGTCACAGCTCAAGCTTTTGGGAAATGCAAACTGTGATACCCTAATAACATCGAGGGTGGGGCAAAAGTAGTTTTGCTGTTATTCATATGGAAAGTAGTATAATACTTAATACATAATGATATAAGAATAAACTCTGTATTTTGCATACTCGCAACCTACTGTTGCCCCACTTTGTGTATCTATTGATGTGTCTCTTAATTTTCTTTTAAAAATTGTGGTGAAATACATATGACAAAATTTGCCATCTTAATCTTTCTTAAATATACAGGTTAGTGGTATTAAGTACATTCATATTGTGCAAGCATCTCCACCGTCCACCTCCAAAACTCTTCATTTTGCATACCTGAATCCTGTATCCATTCAACACTGACTCCCCATTGCTTCCTCTTTGCAGGCCCTGGCAACCACAATTCTACTTTTTGTCTCTATGAATTCCACTGCTCTAGGTTCCTTGTGTAAGTAGATCATACAATATTTATCTTTTTGTAACTGGCTTACTACACTTTGCATAAGGTCCTCAAGTTTTATCCATGTTAGTGTGTGCCAGAACTTCCTTCCTTTTTAAGACTGAGCACTATTCCATGGTTTGTCTGTGCCCCATTTTGTTTCTTCATTTCTCATTTAATGGACACTCGAACTGCCTTTGCCTTTTGGCTATTGTGAATGATTTTGCTATGACTATGGGTGTACAAATAATCTCCTTGAGATCTTGCCTTCAGTCCTTTTAGCTATGTGCCCAAGGTGGAATTGCTGGATCAGGTGGTAATTCCATTTTACATTCTCATCCAAAGTGCACAGGGTTCCAGTTCCAATTTTTCCACATCCTTACCAATAGTTGTTATTTTCTGTTTATTTTTCAATATAGTCATTCTAACAGGTGTGTTTTAATTCTCATCTAATCAATAAATTCCTTATCTATCTTTCTGTCTCTATCTCTGTCTTCTTCTTTCTCTCTTTTTAAAAGAAAGATGTCATCCAGTTTTGCCATAACCAGGGTTCTTCTGATTACATACCTATACTGCCAATTCACAATGCAAGACTTATGAAAACCCGTGAGTCCTGAATTTGAGTCAGAGATATCAGAGCATATGGTCATGTGATATGTTTAACTTTTTCTCAAATTACATATTTCCTTCCTTTGTTCCTTCTAAAGGCCTGGAACAAAGGCCAATGCAAGCAGTAGGTAAGCACCACTAGCTCCTAGTTCTCACTATGTTTAAACCATAACTAATTGAAGAAGAGGCTGATTTTAGGTCTGGAACAGGAAACATACAAGATGAGCATGGAGATCTTGTCATACTTGAAAACAAAGTCACTGTCAAAGACCACTGAGGTCATTTCGAAAGGACTCAGGAGTCTACGCGAGCAGGTGGACCCTAATTAAGAGGAACTAATTTGTGCACAAATAAAGGTAATCGTTCCTATGGATTAAAACATAGAAATATATTTGAAGACACTAAAATAAATAAGAAAAAAATCATTAGTTACTTTTGGATGATTCTATGACTAATTTATTATTTTGAAACCTGGTGAGTCAATTAATAGACTCAAGTTTTGCTTCTGCTTTTTCCTATACTAACTGTACCAGAGGTAATCCAATTATTGATGATATGGTCTCTATAAGTATTCCAGTTAATAAATGAAAAAATGTTGCAGTAGCATTTGCAACTCCTAATGACCTGACGGAGCTGGGCATTGGGCAGCAGGGCCTGCTCCCACTGGGAAATAACGGTGACCAGGCTTGATATGCCTCCCGATGGGAGCTCACAGGCGCCCTTCTGAAGGAGTCTTGCCAAAAAATAAACCTGAATCTCATTAATCCTGTACATATACCTTCCAAATTACAAGAAATATGGATCAAAGGGAACAACTACATTTTTTATATAATTAACTTCAGAAAAAGTAATAGACATTGAAACTATGAAAAAATTATTGCTTAAAGTAAGCCTAGACTTTTCCAGAACTTTCACACGAAAACACATTAAGTGTTTACCTACTTCGGATTTTTGTCTTAGGAAGGGGTTAATCTTAGTGGCAAAGGAGACTTTTGAAAAGAGGTTGGCACTTAACATGATGCCTATTATTTCTCCTGACATCTTATCTTTTTACCTGGCTTTTGGTTTTGTGGAATGAGATGAAAGAAAATGGTGAGCACTCTGTAGCACTTTGTGCTTGGTTTTAGTAGTTGCAATTTGATTCAGATATTTTTGAATGTTTTTCTCTCTGAAAAAGGGAAAAGAAAGAGTGTGACTCCAATAAGAGGTCAACAGGAAGAGAGAGGGGCAGTTAAATTGGATTCTATTGTGTTCAGTTTCCTGGCTACAAAAATAATCCAGTGAATAATCTTGTCTTCTGACCTTGTGTAGTCTGATATCTTTGCTCCTTATCTGTTGAATGCACACATCTCTTACTGAATAGTGAAAATCTGAAAAGTTTGAAATGCCAACTTAAAAGTTATTTATTTTGCTTAAAAACCAAGAAAGAATTCTAAGAGTTCTCCCCAATGTCAAGTCTAGGAATGTTGGGATATTATTCACTTTCATGATTAATACAGAATTCTTTCTGTATGAGAATAAGCTACGAACTGCAAGATGCCGTATGATGAATCCTCATTTGAAGGCAAGTTATTTATTGCTTGTTTCAAATCTGTTCGTGACTAATACTTATTGCTGCAGATTTATTGTGTGGTGCCAGTTTACCCCTTCAAACATTTAACGAGTATTTATGAAATATCTATTTGGCACCAGCTATGTGCCAGGTATTGTACTGGGTCATGGAGCTATAGCAACAGATGACATCTACACATTCTTTCCTCTCCAGGGGGTTATAGTTTGGTGGATTTTCCAGGAAAGCACATGCTAAGATGGAATAAGAAGTACAGAGATTTATTGGAGAAAATACCCCTTAAAGATCATGCAGAAGGGAGTGGGAGTAGATCATGATGTACGTCTGACTGTGTTGCAAGAAGAGAGGAAGGAAGGAGGATTGGGTAGAAGAACTTAAGTCTACAGTGTAGCTCTGAGAAACTCTTAGCTAGGCTGATGAGAAGCCCTAAGCAAAAATTGTTCCTTAGAGGAGTCCCACTCTGTCCACAAATGGCCCAGCTCTAATACCTCTGCTGTGCTTAGTCACTGACCGTGAGAAGCGCTGGTAAAATATGACCTTGATGTGAATGGCATGATGAATCCAATGGGTGTGGGAGCTGGAGGCTGTCAGCTAATTACACAGGTTCTTCCTCAAAAGGTGATCTAACAGGTGCATTGTCATAGCTTTGGAGAAGCCACGTGGGGAAGTGCAAACACCGAACAAATGGATACAAGGGTAGGTAAGGCATGTTACAATAGTTATATCCTGGGGCTATTTGATGGTATAGCAAAGGAAGTTTATCTGCATTCATTTTTCTTCCCCTGTTCTGCTCTGTGTCACAGGGAACGACGTTACCCAGTTACCCTTTTCCCTTTCAGATAAGCTCAGCCAATGGGAGGCACTGTCAGGAGACTGAAAGGTAGAGAGAAGGAGAATTCAGTGTGTTTTTGCCATTCTCTACTTGTCTCCTCTATTCACTACAGCAATAAGTGCATCTCTTCTGGTTTTCCTGCTCCTATCAAAAAGTTCCTCACTTTGTGGTCCTGGCTTCCTCTGAGCAGCCACGGTCTCTGGGACACTCACTACTTGTTGCCACATAGAGATAATAGTAACTTCCTACTGTTCCTAATCTCTGGCCCCCTTGTACCCTGTTTATTTTTGGAAATTTTTCATCATCTTTATAAATGTTTCTTGTTTTAAATCCCCTCTGTTTTAAATACCTAGAGAGCTCTCATTTCCTAGTTATACCCTGACTGCTAGACCTAGTTTAGAAGATGTCCCAGGGAAGATTTTTCTAGTGGAGTGACATGCGAGCTAACACCTGAGAGACGAATAGGAGCTATCCAAGATGGGCTGACCGCAGTACTATCATTGGTATAGTATCTTTTCTTTTAGGTGATCTGTTAGTTTTCAAACAGCATAATGGCTAAAAATACAGATTTTGGAGCTAAAATGCTTTGGGTGCAAATCATAGTATCTGCTACTTTCTAGAGATGTGACCTCAGGCATTTTACTAAGTTTCTTGTTCTTCAGTGTCTTCTTTTGTAAGATAATAATATCATCCTCTATGGAAGCTATGCAAAGTAAATCAGTTAACATATATAGACAACTCAGTGTCTGATATTATTCTTTTCATATGCATGACAAGTCTTTGCAGAAGCTTTCCTATGCTAATGCGCACTCAGCCTTCAGGAGGAGAGTATTGTGTATAGGGGTAGGTGACCTTTATTTTCATCTAGAATCTAATGCTTCAGGGAAAATGTCTGAGGTAGCTTACATTTTCTTGTTACTGATTCTAGGTCACCTTCCCCCCCTGCCGTCTGGTTACTTGTAGGTTTCTTTCTTCTTCTAGAAATCTAATAATTTACTTAGGTTATGTCAAGGCGTTGGGCACTTTTAATAAGTTTTGATTGACATAGAGGTATGTTCTATCATTTTGCAGGTTTATTCATGTCTTCCTTTGAGAAGAGGGTTTTTCTTTTCTATTATATAATTAATACATTTTTTTTCTGTTGTATTATGTAGTCTGGGGGAAGCCTTTTCCTTTCAATTTACAAATTGACTTAATGGGTTCACTTGACATGTTACTATATATATAAAGCATCAGGCCGTTATTACCAAGGTAATTGTTTGTGGCACATAGCATCAAAAGTAAGACCAAGATCATTCTACCTTTTTTGGGAGGGACATTTTATGACCTCTCTGATGTAGGTGGGCTCTGTGCAGCTGCTAGGCAGTGAGTGATCCCCTGGAATCTGCTTGCTCAGTAAGGAAGCTGCATTTGCTCCCACGGTCTATCATCCACTCTCTGCCTCCGCCCACCCATCTCTCTTTTGTTAGCTCTCCTTCCTCTGGAACAGTCTGGGATTCACTCATATCCAATGCTAGGTTTTACCCAGTGATTGATGTAGTTCTGTGCTATGGCCAATAACGAGCTACACATATCTGCACGTCATAGGGCAAAGACCTTTGGGGATTTATTTGCTCACTCCAGAGATCCAGTCTCTCCTGTCTGTGGCTGCAGCTGGAAGTACATGCTCTGGAACGGCCACAGCAGAACATCCTGGGAAGCAGTGTCACAGTCCAGGATCCCTGGGCTTTATGGCAATGGCATGGCGGTTAAGAGCGTGGACTCTGGAGAAAGACACACTAGGCTCACGTCTCTCCTTTCTTCTCCCAACTGTGCTCTTTGATTAATTACTTAACCCTGCTAAGCTTTAGATTACTACCCAGTAAAATGGTTTTGATAATAATAGTTTCTTCATAGGGCCATTGGTGATTATTAAATTAGATAATGCTTTGCATGTTCCCCGACACATAGAGAATATTAAATATACCTAAATTATTAATATTGTCATCATTATTATTATCAGCCAATATACACTTACTCCCTTTTAAGATGATGAATTTGGCTTGTTATTCTCATATTCAGCTCTCAAGGGAAACAAACCACAGTCTGGGTAGGAACATCAATGAACTGGACCTTTGAGGTAGCATTCGTTTTTCGCAAGAATAAAGTGGAGGGGAATGTTGGAAGCTTAAAGCTCTATTTCTTAAATCGCTTTGGATTGGAGTATTCTATTTTCTCCTCAAGGAAGATCAATTATCCAGATGTCAGATTTCTGCTGCTTGCTCTTCTATTCTATCCTTTATCTCTGACTTTTCATTTCTTTTTTATTTACCTTTTATTTCTGAAAGCATGTGCCAAATCTCTCTTCACATCCCAGATTTAATGTTCTGCAAGGTCAATTTAGTCCTTTACAGCTTAGAGTGATATTTTAAATGCCATTCATGGCATTATTAGTTACCCTACATGCTTTATTTTTTTCCCTAATTCAGTCACTCCCTTTCCAAAATATCTTCCCATATCTTATCTTTCATTTTAAATATTATAAAAACAATGTTCTACAATGTTTGGATGTTTGTTTCATGGAACAATTCTTTTCAAAAACATACTCTTCAAACTTTATCATGTTATCTTTATTTTCTTGCCAAAACTTAATTTTCATGCCAAAAGTTAACACTGTGTATACTTATCTTTGATAGAAGGCAGGTCTATTTCAATCTAGTCGAACAAAATTAAGATGGTTCAGTCTCCTTGGGTGTGCTTACTGCTTAGCTTGACATTTTTCATTCCTCCTTTTATGTCTTATGATAAAAAGAGGAGGTAATATAAATTTGTATTAATGATTTGGTTATTAGTCAGATGGAGAGGGATGGAGAGATAAATTGGGGCATGGATAGTCCCAGAAGGAGACAGAAATTTAGATCCTAGTTTTCTATATCTGATTTTCCCTGTGATCTACTGTTGTATTAGGTACATGATATCATTTGCCTGTTGTCTCTCTGCCAATCTGGGCAAATGTCCTTTTGTTTTATGAAAATGTCTCTGAGTCAGAGTGAACTTGTCAGTTGGTGAGAAGCCGCCTGTCTGCTCTCTTTCATATGGCCTCATATTTCTTCCACCTGGTGTTGGTGCTTATGCATTGGGATGTTTTTCATGAAGCACTGAAACTGACTGTAAGACAAAGAGTTCCTATTTTTCCCACAATTCTTTTATTTCCTTCCTTCCTTCCTTCCTTCCTTCCTTCCTTCCTTCCTTCCTTCCTTCCTTCCTTCCTTCCTTCCTTCCTTCCTTCCTTCTCTTCTCTTCTCTTCTCTTGTTCTCTCTCTTTCTCTTTTTTAGGAAAAATTCCCATTCAATTCAGAAAAGTATTCCATCACATTGGGTGTGGGGTGAGATCCATTAACAGAAAATTGGGGTCAGCTAAAATCTCTGCCTCTCACTGCTTGACAGAGTTTGCCCCCATGACCCTGAGGCAGTGGTGTATGGGGTCCAAATGGAGTTGTCCTCAGTCCCTTGTCTCACTTTCTTACAACTCTTCATGATTGGGCGAGGGCACTTGGCTGAGTCAGGGCTGAAAGTCATATTCTTGCTGACTGGGCTGTGTGAGCTGGAGCAAGACTGCTTCCACCCACAGGAAGAGGTATTATCTAAAAATTATTATAAATACATTGTTTACCTGACCAGGCTGGGGACTTGAGTCCCTGGAGGCAGGATGGTATTTATTTCTAATTTGTAAAAAAGGTTAGCACAGGCCATTTATGGCCCTTGTCACAAGAGGTGAGTTTGGGAGCTGTTTCCTTGACAAGGAAATCATCAGTTAGCGCTTGATGACTTGCTTCGCTCTTGTTCAGTCCGCACTGGCTCTGGGAGAACTTTCTTGACACACTTTGCTTATTTCTCAGCTGGGATGAAAAAAGGAGTTTTGACCCACTTTTCTGTTCTCATCTTTCTGAGATGTCCCTACTTTACTTTTTAAAAATGCATTAATTAGTTGAAAACCTTACATAAATAAATGAATAAATGAATAAATAATTACAGTAATAGTGAACTGTCTTACTCCCATCCCTATCCCCAGTTTGCTGAGTTCTTACTCACAGGTAACCACTGTTAACAGTTATGTTTCCTTCCATAATTTATTTATGCATACCCAAGCAAATACAAATATAAATTCTTTCTTATTTCCCAATTTTTATTAATTGAAAAGATTTTATTTATCCATTTTAAGAAAGAGGGGAAAGGAGGGAGAAAGACAGGGAGAGAAACATCTGTCAGTTACTCCCCATACACCCTCAAATAGGGACCTGGCCCACAACCCAGGCATGTGGCCTGAACGGGCTTCAGCGAGCAACCTTTAGGTTTGCAGGACGATGCCCAATCCACTGACTTGCACCAGTCAAGGCTTCCTACTTATTTATTTTTTAATAAAAAGGTATATCTTATGGCCTACATTTGAGTTTTTGCTTTCATCTAACAATATCCTCAAGGACTTTTCAAATTTGGACAGAATGGTTCCTCATTCTTTTATCTAGTTGCATAATATTTTATTGTATGGATAATTTATTTAACCAGCCTCCTGTACATAAACATTAAGGGTGTTTTCAATCTTTTGCTCTTAGAAATACGGCTATAATGAATAACCATGTAAGTTATTTATTTTGCACATGGGAAAAATATGTCTATAAGATAAATATACACAAGCAGAAAAATGGTGTCAAAGGGTTTTTGAATTTGTAATGTTGATAGATATTACTAAATTAGCATTCATACAGTTTCATCAGTTGATATTCTGACCAATAAAGTTTTAACATTTTTTTTCCCTGTTACAGTCTTCCTAGGATAGAGTATTGTGAAACTCTGAGATTTTATCTATGCTGAAAGGTAAGAAAGGGCATTAAGGGGTTATTTTAATTTGCATTTCTCTTACTGTGGAGGGAGATTGGATATCTTTTCATAGGACTATGAGCCATTTTTATTTCACTGTCTGTGAGGTATGTTTATATCCTTTTTTCTTAGGTTATTATTTTTATTTAGTTAAATCAATTTTTAGGAGCATTTTATATATTAATATAGTTTTTTCCTATTATATGTTGTAAATACTATTTTTTTGTTAGCAGTTTGTGTTTTGTCTTTGGCCTTGTCTTTATTTTATTTTGCCAGGATGAAGTCTTTTTTTTGAGTTAATAAAAATTATCAATCTTGTTTTATTTATAGCTTCTGGATTTTGAATAATATTTTGAAAGGAATCTTTAGAACTAAGTTTATAAAAAAACTCACATAATTTTCTCCTATGATTTAATTATTTGTATGTAAATCTTTGAGTGATTGTAATTGTTTTGTTAAAATATATAAAGTATAGTTAAAATTTTTTTCTAGATAGCTGCCCATCTGAAGAGGAATGAGACAAGAATTCCCACTGTTACCATTTCTGTTCACCCTTATTATAGAAGTAATAATCCATGCATTTAGTCTAAAAAAAGACAATAGAGGTATACAAATTTTAAAGACAGTTTTTTAAAAAAATCACTATTTATAGATGATATGATTGTATACATGAAGAATCCAAGAGAATAGATTTACAAAGGAATATTAAAAAAAGATATTAAATAAAATAATGCAGTAAAATGTAATACATATAAATCAATAACATTTATATACAAATAATGAATGGCTAGTTTTAGGACCTAATATAATTTTTAAAATCCCACATATAATAGCAACATAAAAAAAATAAAATAACTAAGGATATACTCAATAAGGGATATACATGAGCTATATTTAAAAAGTTTAGAACAGTATTATTAAAGGCACCAAAAAACTGCTGAACAAATTGAAAGATACCATATTTTTCCATCTATAATGCACACTTTTTTGTCCAAATTTTTGAGGGAAAAATAAGGATGCACATTATACATGGATAGTACCTGAAATACCTTTGTATCTGCTTTTGTGTTTCATAATTATTTGTTACATAAAATTTTTTGTACCATAATGTGTTCAAAATAAATGCTAAAATTCCTTTATAATACAAAACACAAGTCTCTAGATATAAATTAAAAATACTGTATTAAAATTAAAACAAAAGATTTCTTTCCCAAAACTTTGGGCCAAAAATGTGGGCGAACATCATACATGGCAGAGGTAGTATAGTAACAGCCAACAAGGATAGTATGTTAATAAAAAAATTGGCATGCCAATAAAAATTTCAGTAATATACTTTAAAAATATATATTGATGCAAAAGGATACTTGGAAAAACAAATATGAGTAACTAGTACAATTCTGGAAAAGAAGAACACTGAAGGGGGACCAGCACTACCAGATGTTAAACCTATTATAGAATCATAATTTTTTTAACTTTATTTTTATTGTTGACATTATGACAGCCCCCAGCCCCCACCTCCCCTTCCCTCTGGCCATCACCACACTGTTGTCTGTCTGTGTGGAACCTCAAAATTGAATGCAGTGTGCTCCCAGTGCATAAACAGACTGGAAGAATGAATAAATTCAGAAATGGGCTCTACAAGCCAATGGAAATTCTGTACGTGATAAGGGTATAGTCTCAGCCTAGTGAGGAAAAGGTAATGTTGGAACAACTCATTTATTTTAAACTGCAGGTTGTGCCTCATCTGATAAACACAGTAAAAATGGTAAAATACATCACAAGAGCCCCACATCCTGGAAAAGCTAATGAGGTTGAAGGTGCACTCTGGGTTCTAACTTAACCCACAACATCGGCAAAGAAATAATGTTTCTATGCCAAAATAAAGCAAGTCGCCTAATTCCATCTAGAGAGATCAGGACAGAATTTTTATGTACTGTTTTCCCATTCCCCAGTGCGTAGGTATATGAAAGGGAGAGTAATTAGACTTTTTACAAAGGCATAGCAGAATTCGCCTAACTTCTAGGCATCATTTTTAAAAACTGCTCTTAAAAATCCACTGTGCTTATTAGGGAAACAAGGTGGCATTCTTGAACACTTTTTAAAACACCTGTTTCACTCAGTAACAGGGGCATCCAAAGTCTTGGAGTCCCTGGGCCACAGTGGAAGAAGAAGAGCTGTCTTGGGCCACACAGTAAGTACATCGTGACACACAATCACGAAACAATAATGTTTTGAGTAAATTTACGATTTTGTGTTGTGCCGCATTCATAGCCATCCTGAGCTGCATGTAGCCAGAGGGCTGCAGATTGGATACCCTCGGAAAAGAAACTTCATAGGACAATAGGATAACTGCCCCTTATTATCTTACAAATAATTTTGCTTTATTCTAATACTATCGTGGAAAAGACATGCAGGCCACTGAGAGTCCACCAGCCAGTAGGATACGAGGGAAGACATGCTGTGTGCAGTGTTAATTGCTTTCATTAGCACTCAGGAATTCTTAGGGAAGCAGTTTGGTTTAGCAAAGCTGATCCAGGGTTTTCGTCTCCAGGTGTTCTTATTCCAGGCTTGTTGCTTTATTGCCTTGCTTACCTAACTTCACTTTCGCCCATTTTCTAGGTTAAATTTGAATAAAATTTCTTCAGATCTTTCTGAGATACTGAGCAAGACAGCAGTGTTGCAGAGATTAACTAATTCAGGGTCTCAGATTCATTTGATTCAGGGTGCAGTATAAATGCAAAGCAGGATGCACCGTAAAGCAAAATGCTAATTATTGTAGGCAATGCAGATGCTACTTTTAAAGGTACCAGATGTGTATCGCCTCTCAGTATCCTGGGCTGGCTCCTAGAAAAGAACATGAGGCATGTGCACGGTATAAACTGAGTAAAGCAAATCACTCGGAAGAATAAAAACCACCGAGGAAGCAGAGCTACAATTATCCCCAGAAAAATTAGAATGCCACTTCCTGGAAGACAGCCAGGTGGAACGGGCAACAAAATATCTGATAAAATACTGGCTCCAAGAAAAAAAATTTTAACACTGATGAATTAAGCTTTTGCTTGTTTTCTTTTTACATTGTTGTGTGGTTTAATAAGGGGTTGGAATACCACTTAGAAGATTTGGACACAATTCAATCTAAGTTATGAGAATTTTTCAAGATAATTTTTTTCTAGTGTAGGCTCAGGATTTCATAGCAAAACTGGATGTTTAGTTTATAATGGATTTATTGTGTGCTGTGAAGATGAAGCAAACACATAAGTGTTCATGGGGAAGTTGAATTGCTCACAACTATCCATAGGTTTAAGTTAGTCTTTTAACTTGTTTGTATCACATATCCCCAAATGTTTATTTCCAGTAAGAGCACATCAATTCAGGCCAACAGATTACAGGGAATAGAAAAGTAGGCACACACTAACTACATGGATAAATACAGTCATTCCAATTAGACATAAGAATATCCCTGTGGCTATGTCAAAGGAGACCTAGTAAGCTGCATAATTTTTGTTTCTTAGGAAGGAGGAAGCATATCGATACTTCGAAAGAAGTAGTTTTAACATTTGATTCTGAATGATATTTAATACATGGGATCTAGCAATATCATGGACTGTTTTTGATGACAGTTTGATAAAAATAAAGAAGAAATTTGAAGTACAAATTGGACTCATTCTGAAAATCATAAAATCCTATTACAGAATATGGTAGATAAAAAAAATCTACAACTTCACATCCATTAAGTGCTGGGACTTTCATCTTGTGGAAGAATTGTCTGAATAGCTCTCGCAGGGTTCCAGAGTCAGATACAAATACAG
>PVKM010027529.1:0-18753 GCA_004027735.1 Carollia perspicillata
TTAATACAACTTTTTATGTAATCCTTTTCTTGAAACAGAAGAGTCATAAAAATAAAATGAGAGTCCGAAGACCAAAGTTCATGTCACTTGGAACCAGCCAAGCCTTCTAAAGTAGATTAATTTCTTTAGAACTCAGTTTCCTTGCTTTTTAAAAAGTGGAAAAATGACCCTGCATATTTTAATGCCAATATGAGGATTAAGTGGCGTAATATGTAGGAAAGTGCTCTGTAAAACTCCTTACAAATGTTAAAGATTATAGCCATTCTGTGAAGATCCATAAACTATTTTGGCTTCAGGAAAATAACGGGTTTCTTACTCTTCAGCGACAATCATTATCCCGGTAATGACCTTAGTCACTGTGCTTTTTGCAATCCCAGAGTCAGCTTACACCTATTATCGATTTTATCCTAAGTCTGCACATCTGTCTGATAGGGTACATTTTATTTTCCTTATTTTATCAAAGAAGGGACCAAAAAATGCCCCGTCAGGTAACAGTTTGATTGTCTCGGTTAGACTCCAAGCCAAGGCATGGGGACGGGGGCTCCGTCTCGCAGTCCCCTGCTCTTTTCTGGAGCCCGCCTGTCTCTGGGAGCCGGCTGGTCTTGACTAGAATCCTCCTCCGAGGGATTTTCTCCGAGTTGAGCAGAAGAGAAAGTGGGAATGTGACTATTTGTTTTCTGGTTGTGCAGAATGATTTTGTGGGATGCAGGGCAGCCAGAGACAGAAAGACGAGTTGGCACTCCCCAGCACTGGCCCCTGGTGAGTCTGAGACATGTGGCCAGACCGAGGGGAGCCCAAAGTCTGTGCACAGTCGAGTGACTGTGCATGTTCTTCTGAAGTTCTGATACAGGCATATAAGAAGGAATGGGTGGCAGCACACGATGTTGCTTCTCCAGTGTGACAAGACCCTCCCTAGTCACAATGTCATCAGTTGCACTCACTTATTAGGTACTTAGAGGAACATCCGGAAGCCAAGAGTCCACAAGTGCCTCCCACCTCTGCTCAGGCATCGCACCAAAGAAGTTCCACTGGCTTTGATCCGGGGTTCGGAGTCTTCAGTGATGATGCTGCAAAGTCACAAAAGGCAGAAAGTTAAGGCCAGTGTCCCTGAAGTAGGGACCTAGATCAGGACTGAATATAGAGTGAGAACAGAAGTGCCAGTATTTCCAAAAGTAGGGTTTTATATTAGTCAGAGTTCTCCAGAGAAACAGAACCAATAGGATGTATATGAGGAGATTTATTATGGAAATTGACTCACAGGATTATGGAGGTAGAGATATGCCACGGTCTGCTGTCTGAGGGTTGGAGAGCCAGAGACGCCAGTGTCTAATTCAGTCCCAGTCCAAAGGTCCAAGAATCAGGAGCTTCAGTATCCGAGAGCGAGAGGAGATGGGTATCCCAGCTCCGGAAGAGAGAGAAAATTCATCTTCCTCTCCCTAGTTTTATTTGGGCCCTCTGCTAATTAAATGGTGCCCACCCACACACCCAGAAATAATGTCTTATCAGCTAGCTGGGCATCCCTTTGCCCAGTCAAGTTGACACACAAAATTAACCATCACAAGTGTTATATGTGGAAGTGTGGGAAGAGGTCAGTTAGACAAGCTAGGAGAGACAGTAAGAGTAATGAGATGTACATATCACATTTCAGTACAAAGAGCATCTCAGATTTTTAAAAAATTATTTCATCTGCTGCCCTTTTTCTCAGAGCATAAAAATCAGTAAAAAAAAAACAACCGTACAGTTCCTTGGAAAACATTTCTGGCCACATGTCTTGTTACACAGCAGGTTAAAAGAAGGAGACAGTCCTCCCAAATAAAGCATCCTGCCTGTCAGTGCCCCCGTGACCATGCGCAGTAGACAGGCAGGGTGTCTGGAGTTTTCCACATGAGAAGGAGTCATAGTGCTTGTTTCAGACAAATTTACTGTGTCACAAATACCTGGCATAGCCTCATTTCCATGTCTACTGAGAATTTCATTTTCCTTAAATCTTCGAACATGCTAACTTATTTGTCTGATTTTGGTTTGTGTGGGGATTCTGATCCCACAGATTGCCTCATTACTGGTTCTGTAGTGGGAACACTTACTAAAGCTGTTTGGTTCATCCAGGTGCTAAGACAATGAGGTTGTCCCGGCACTCATGTGAGTCAGATAGTAACAGTAGCATCCTTTGTTTTTATGAGTGATGAAACCAAAACAAAATGTTTCTCCCGGTGTTGCTAGGTAACAGATAATATCTGGAATGTTTCACCCTATAGGCAGCTTCCCTCTTTCCTCCTATTCACATTCATGGATCTAAGTTGTCAGCGGAGAAAAGAGCCCTGGGTGAAGATTCTGGACACAACGTCCTGCATCTGCTTTGCCATACAGGGAGTGTGGGTCTTGGGCAAGTCAACTCTACCTCAGTTTTCTTGTTGGTAAAATGCAGAGTGTTAAAGGCATTTAAAGTGCAGCCGCTCTGCATTTACTCATTCAGCCAAAATGTGTTACGTGTCTGCCATGGCACAGTGCTAATCCCTGGGGAGACACAGATGAGAAAATGAGAGTCTTTGTTCTCAAAATGCCTAGTACGCAGCAGGAGAATAGAAACATTAACCCAGAACTCCTATGAAATATGTGTTCTGACATAATGAGATGAAGCTCAGAGCACTATGAGAATGTGAAATAAAAGCATCAAAGAAGTTGAGGTTACTGTCTCACTGTGAGAAGACACTGACTGGAGTGTGAATTCAGACTGCTGGACTAGAGTCTCTATCAGAACGCCCCTTCACAGTCCGACATCAAGGCCACGAAGTAAAAACGAGCATGGTGATGGAGGGAAAGGAGGAAGAGAAAGGCTCTCTGGTTTGCATCCCAGCTCGGCCTTATTCACTCAGTCGCTTAGGCAAGTACTACTTCTGCACCTCATTTTCATACCCATAAAACGGAGAAGGCATGCGAACCATCTCACAGATCTTCCAGAAGTATAAAGTCACTCAACAATGGCTAGACATTTTTATAGCTAATTCATATACTTTTTTACTTTTTTAATTTATAAGATTCCGACACCTTCTTACAGGCTCTCAAAGAAAGATGAGAACGGCTTTCAGTTTTAATTTCAGTTGCCTTTAATATGGTTTGCTGGTTAAATTCCATAAGTCTATTTCATGTCTCTCTACCCACCAGTAGGAACCCTGAATTGGTATGAAGCCGGTTGTTAAAGTGGTGGGAAAAATTGGGACAACTGTAGTAAAATAAGCAAGAATAATAAAAAAAAGTAAAAAGTGATGGTGTTAAAAGTATTGCCATTGGTCTTGGGTCTATAGATCTAAACTGAGGAAGGCAGTTAGGCCCTTAACCAGGCAGTAGGGCCAAAAACTTACAAACACTGTAAAATTCATCATGGAAGCTCTAAACAGGGGGACACATTTGCCGGTAATCCCTCCTACCGTGTACAGATCAGAGTGCGTCCCTTCCCTGAATCGTATACGTAGGTGACGTCCTTCTTATCATCCCTTAATGGCAGGTACTCCTCCATCCTGTTGGATTTTTATGACACAAGATCTGTCAGCTGTGTCAGGTACAATGACTGTTTTCCCAGGGGAAGGAAACCTCAAGGATCAATTGCATAAATATAAGAATGTATAGATATTTAATCCAACTTAACCTGGCCTTAAAACCATTAGATTTTTTTTTTGTATCTGTGCTTCTGTTTCATTTCAAGGCTAAGCAGCTCACTCTGTGGCCCAGCCATGGGAGAGATTCTGTTCTTTTTAAGCTGCAGCAAAGAGATCTAAATCCCAATGGAAAACTGCTTCTCCACAGATGGCTTTGAACATAACCTGCCACGTCTGTCCTTTCCAGAAGGCCATCCAGCCACTCTCAGCTACCTACACACAGATGTCCCCCCACATTTATTACTTCCTTTTTCTATAAACGGTTTTCTCTTCTTCCTGAGCCTTGCTGCCTTCCCTACCTCAAAATAGAAACTTTTACTAACCAATAATAGACTCGTTTAAAGACGAGAGAACTGGATCCCTGAGAGTTTGTGATCGCACCACTTCTCGCTGCTCGTGACTCAGTGTTCAGTGCTTCCTCTACCACCCCACGCCGACTAGCGATCTGCCAATCTCCCGTGAGGTCTGATACTGCTCGGAAATTTTTTGCTTGAGTTAATCACTTGCTCTCAAGAAAGTAAGAAGTCAAAATTCACAGTAAAATCAGAGGTAAAGGGTGGCTAGTCCTACCAGATACCACGACATTAATTTATAGAGCTATACAACTGCATAACAATGACAGTATGTTATTAACTCAGAGATAAACAAATGTAATTGGTAAGTCAGGAATATATATAGATATAACATTACAAAGCAGTGGGAAAAAGATTCAAGAAATGATCCTGGGAATATTACATTATACCTGAATAGAATGTAACTTGGATTCCTATTTCAAACAATGCACGCAAGTGAATTCCAAGTGGATTAAAGATTTAAATGTAAAAGGTAAAAATTTAAATTTATTTATTTATTTTTAAATTAGTAGGTGTTAGAAAATCTTTGTGAACTTAAGTTGGAGGGATCTTTAAAAATACACAAACATTAAGACTAAATGCAAATAATAAAATGTAAAACTTCTTTACAACAAAAACACCATAGGTACTGTTGAAAGACAAACCATATTTGAAAGGATATTTTCACACATAAACTCCACAGAAATTAACATCAGACTATATATATACACACATATATAGTCTGTGTGTATATATATACATATATATGCACACACACACAGAAGTCCAAAAAATCAATTTGAAATAAACACAACCCAACAGAAAAATGAGCTAAATATATGAATGACCAATTCACTAAAAAAAGAAAACACAAATAGCCAAATAGCCAATGAAAAGATGATCATGGAAAATGCAAATTAAAACCACAATAAGATACAAACTCATACTTTGAATATTGCTAAAATTTTTTGTCTGACAATCCCCAGAGTTGACAGGGATGTAGAGCAAGAAGAACTCTTCTGCACTGACACACCAAGTTTGAACAACAGTGTGACAATATCTAGTAAGATGGAAGATGTTCACACACTTAACTCAACAAAATTATATTCCTAAGACTATCCCCTGGAGAAATTCTTGCACATATATACATACATTGATATTTACAGCAGAATTATTTGTATGACAAAAAAAAAAAACACCTGGAAACCTCCTATAAAAGACATTTAACAGAAGACCAAGTATTTGTATTGTGATTTCTTCATAGATCAGAATGTTGTACAGCAATGTATATGAATGCATAAATTAGAGGTAATTAAATCAACAAAAATAAATCCCCTAAACATAATTTTAAGTGAAAAAAAAATGAGTTTGCAAGACATATGGCATTATAGCATTTACATAAAGTTTAAAACATATAAATAGTACAATATAATGCTTTTGATATGTATATGTGAAATCATAAAGAAATGATAACATCAGAGAAATATGCTAAATATTAAATATCCAAATTATAGGTAATTGAGGGGACTAGGATGGGATCTTAGAGTATTACATAGGGGGGCTTCAACAGTATTGGTAGCACCTTATTTCTTATTCTGAACTATGGAAATGTCTAGGATATTTCATAACAAAATTTTTAATCAGTGGGGATACATATAAGTATAAATAACTTTTACAGGGTACATCATAAGTACTAGGTAATGTGTTATCTGTTTTTACATGTATTATTTCATTTAATTCCTATAGTACTTCTTCTCATTATCTAATGAATCACAAGGAAACATTCTATTTACATTCTGAAATTTCAGGGCCTCTGCTTCCCTATAAAGAAAAGATTGAACTAGGTGTGTACCTAGACCCCTCTCAGACCCCTCTCTTGTAAGTGAGGTTATTGATCTTAATAATTATATTATCTCCCAGAAAAGTCTTAGTAAAGCAATTAAACCAAAGAAGAAGTGATTTATAGAAAATTTTCAGATGAGGGTAGTAACTTGTCGTATCAAATGACTGGCATAGGTATTAGAATGAGAGTATAATTTTATAAAATATGCCTGTTGTAAAATATATTTTAAAAGATTTGCCTTAAATATAGGGTAGAAAATCTATTCCTGCATGAACTGACTCAGATTCTAATTAGGCAGATTTTATAGTGTCAACCTATTTTCACTGCATTCTATTATTGTACAGTAAAAATGAATTAATTAGCACTATAATTTGAGAATTGGTCACTGTGGTATCTTATTTTAAATAGAAATGGAGTTGTAAAGGACTTTATTCATATGACCCATCACCACAAAGCGACAAAATTTCCATATAACATCCTTATAAAACAGCCAATTAGTCTCTCCCTGAAGACATTTCTTGTTACATTTTTTGATTTTCTTTTCCTTTTATTAATATGCAATTTTGTGACACAGTTGTGGGTGTATGCAAGTGTAGCTTTATAGATATATCCATGAGGGATTCTTCTATCATCTGTAAAATGTTACTAATTGTCTATGAACAAAACACCAGTATCCTGGAGACCAAGAGAAAAGCACTAACAAATTCTCGCTCAACTAGCTCCCTTCTTACAGACTTCCAATACTCCAAAGAAATTGCTATTAATTATCATAACCCCAGATAGGACAGTTGCAACGCACTTTAATCAGTTACAGTTTCCTTACAATTCAGTCCACTCCAGTCTTCCTGAAAGTACGCCCATACCCTTGATGGAGCCCTGGGCCAGGAAACAAGAAAGTAACACAGGAAACAACCCTTCACTGAGCGCTGCTGTCCTTTGCACAATAGGAGGTATTTTTACATCCCACTGTATTTCATTAGCCATCTCAACAACACACCCAGGAAAGTGGTCTCAGAGTAATTTAAAAATCAAAAGTTAATATCTAAAATAAAATAAAAAGGAATACTTTAAGTTAAAGAGATAAACATTTGCAGCAAAATCAGGCACACGAAAACAAAACAAAAACAGAAAAAGCGGCAATGTTAATGTCATTTCAAGTCTAATTTACAACCATTACCCTTCAGCTGGTCAAAGGCATACTGTATCATCACGAAACATACAGTGCACAGAGAGGCTGTGACAGCCGTGTGACTTCACACACAACAATAAGGCTGTGAAACACATGGCAGAAGGTTATCTTAAAACTCAAATTCACACAGACTGAGAAAAAAGCACTTATTTAAAAAAAACAAGAATATCTCTTTAGAAAGGAAAGATAAAACTGGGTAATGAGTATAAACAAGACAATTCACAGAAAAATAATTGCACATAAACAATGAGTATATTAGAAGATGCTTAATGAGCTAGAAGTTGAGGAAACAAAGTTTTAAAAATGTCTTGTAATTTATTATTCATCAGATTAGCTAAAAGGATTGATAACACCTAGAATTGGCAAGGGTGTGGGGAAAATCGGTATTCTCATGTGCATTTAACAAGGTTGTCAATTTGTACATAGCATTTTAGGAAAATAATTCTTGCAAAACTTTTAAAACTTAAATGTGCAAAACTACTAATCCACTTGCAGAAATATTTATAATAGAAATAAAAGCAAGAATATGTAATAATACATGTAAAAGAGCATTTATTGATTCATTACTTACCATAGCAAAAAAATGGAAACATACTGCGTATCTACCAACAGGTAAATAAATTATGACACATATGTACTCTAAAATACTCTGCTGCTAAATTGGTATCTAATTTGTATGTAATTGGTGTCTGGGCAAAGTCACCACCCCATCTACCATGCCATATAAAATGTGGGACTTAACAGTACACCCCAACTTCAAATACCAACAACCTTTGTCTCCCAAGAAGCTGACTATCTCTCCTTCCGCCTTGTGAACTTTGGCTTCTTGCTCAGGACTGAGGCATGTGGGACCCTGTTAGCTGTCTTTTGTAAAGGATCTTTGAGACAGGACAAGAAGGAAAATGTGGTCTGTATTACTTCTTGGCTTGCATCAAGACCGGATAAAGAGGTTCTGAGAAAGGTGCTGAGTGGCTTAGAAGAAATGAAGGGAAATAAGGGGCATTTCTTAAAGCCCACCTGAGAACAGAGAAGGCCTTCGCTCAGCAGAGGGAAGACGAGAGCTGGGAGGTGCCCCTCGGAACATCAGGTGTGGGCACTGGGTGGGGCAGCCAAGCAGCAAGTCAGCACACTGGGGCCCGTTGGGACTGAAGATCTAATGTGGAGTTATCAGCCTTCCCGAAATACCCTCGTAAGAAGCAAAGCACAGGTTTTGCAGATACAGGGCCATGCAGACGGTGTGATACACCGCGCACACACCTTGCTGCTGCTGCCTCGTACATTGGCCATGGAGAACTCACACACACTTGAATTGGGGGAGAAGTGACTCATATCCTGCCTGCAGCTCGAATACGGGCCTCACAGTCAACAATGAAGTTGAATTATGGGAAATGGAGGAAGTGATGTTTCTTACATACCTATGCTTGAAACGTCCACCTGCCACATTTAGGCAGCAGGGAGTGTGTAAGGGAATTTCTTTCCTTTTTTGATATTGAGAGGAAAGTATTGCCTCTTCTCTTGACAGCGAAAGCTTCAGGACTAGCTGTGGAATGCAGCCAGTGAGTGTCTTTTGTTTCTCTTGTTCCTGGAAAAAAAATTAAGAGCTCCCAATCTGCTTCTAAGAAAATCTTCCTTTAATGGAAAAATTCAAAGGAAAAAAAAAGAGAATTTGGCTTTAAGGTTAACAGTGACTTTGGAATGTGAAACTGCAGATAGTAAATGAGATTTCCATTCCAATTTTTTTAAGCAGCTTTTAAAGTGATTTCAAAGGTACAGGAAACTTAATCATGTGTTCACTCCAAGGAACATTCAACTCCTCGGCCTTGCAGTCAGGTGATGAGAGAGCAAGCCCGCTGGAGGGAACTTCAGGCCTTCGGAGGCGCCCGGGGCTGGGCGGGAACACGAGCAACGCAAAGTCAGGTGTCTCTCGTTCTGCCTTTCTTTATCGGTTTTTTTGAACCTAAGAGAAGGGCCTGGCGTGTAGTTCTACTGAATTCCATATAGTTGACTTAAGTATAGTTATTTAATACACTTTTACTAAGCACTATTCCAGATGCTAGCAATAACGCAAATATCCTGAGAGTCAATTAGTTTTATTTCATGGAGTTTTATAGCAGGGTTCAGATTAGTCCATATCAAATACCAACGTATATCAGGGAGTTATAGTAAGTACTTGAGAGTGTTGTTCTGAGAACTAAATGAAATTTATTTAAACCACCACGCTGTCTGAAACATAGTAAATGTTAAATAAATATTAGTTACTATTTTTGTTATTTTTGTTTTACTAGTCTGTTTTTTCTGATTATAGAAGACATTCTTATAGAAAACTACAGACATTTCTAAAGAAGAAAATCAAAGCTATAATCAAAAGAGATCTGATTTTATTTTTACATTTATAAATGTACTACATGGAATTATAAAACCACATGTAGAATTTTATCTTATTCTCTTAAGTATATAATAAGCATGTTCTCATATTTATTAAAATTTATCTTGAAGAGTATTTAATATCTGCATGATATAATAAGATTCATGGATGATACATTATATTTAGCTATTCTCCCATTGATAGATTTTTGGGTTGTTTCCATTTTTTCAAGTGAAAGCATCTTTGTGTATTTTCCAGATTGCTGTTTATTTTTTTAGGAAAAATTAATGTCAGAGGAATTGTTGGGCCAAAATGATCCTTTTGAAGTCTGACATATCATTTTTTTTGGAAAAGTTCAACTAGTGTCAATTTTCACAGCCAAATTTCTTGAGAGGTAGAGTCTGTCGTTGGCACTTTATCTGACCCTACCTTTTCCAGAATTGATGATATTTTTATGCTTTCTTTTTTGAATGTGTGTGAAAAGTCATGGTTACTCATTTTAATGTGCATTTCTTTCATTTGCAGTGAGTTTGAATCTTTTTCTTACTCATTCCTACTTCCCGTGTGAATTTCCTGTTTGTGTCTTTGGCTGACTGAGTACTTGGAATCTTAGTGTCTTGCTCAGGATTCTTTGTAAACTGAGGACAGCGGCCCGTGCCATGTTGTACCACGTGTCTCCTGCCCCACGGACACACTATTTTTGTCTTTTAGTTTTGTGATAGTTTATGAAAGAAAGGTTTTTAACTTTTAAGTTGATAAATCTATTGGCCTCTTTGTAATGCTTTAAAATGTTTATGAATTACAAAAGCAGATAGTCACTTCAATTTTCTTCATTCTGTGGTTTTCATTTTTAAATCTGAACTCTTTGACACTGTCTCAGACTTATTGAAGGGTATGGTATGAGTAAATCAAATTTTATATTTTCTTTCAAATAGCTTATTCCCCCAATATCATAACTGACTAATGAAACCATTCTGAATTGACTTACAACACTTCCTTAATTTTACATCAATGTTTTTCTACATGTTAGGACAAGTTTCTGTATTATTTAGTTTACCCTATGATTTGAGATGTTTTTATATCTTGATTCCATCACACAGCCTCTAAGCTGGCTTTCCCAGTGCTGCTCCTCAACCTGACTAGGTAAACATGCCTCTGGTGTCATCAAAAGGGAACAGCCAATGAGGGAAAGCCATGAGGCATCTGTCAGCATAAGAAACGCCCAAACCTGTAAGAATCGTTATGAGTTTATCTGAGCCAAACTGACGACAATTGCTGGGAAGCAAAATCTCAACAGACTGAGCAAATGCTCCAGAGAATGACAGTTCTACAGCTTATTGTTTTTGTACACGTTACAATCAAAGGAGGAGGTGAAAGGCGTTACATGAAATCCACTGTGACAGATTAGGGAGGCAGGAGAAAGCAAAGCGGGAAGTCTTGGGGAAATGGATAAGAAGTGGAACCAATAGACACATACTGCTCCATAGGTGGGTACAGGACAGTTAACACTGAACAATTAACCTGATAATAACGATGAGGGGACTTCTGGTCTCTGCTCTGGTGTGGTGGCTGTGCTTTGAGGGGTGATGGTGGGAGAAGGAGATTATTTTGATATTCCGAAGGTATGTTATCAGGTATGTTATCATACATGCTAAAAAAGGTAACAGGCTCAGTTAAGGTAAAGACTGACCTTTGTCAGGGGGGAAGCAGTGTTCTAGAACATGACTACTGCCATGAACTGCTTTTAGTTAGGAACTTTTGATCTCAGACCACCTTCTGCAGTTACTTTCAGTCTCTGAGTTTGTAAGGCTGCCTGCCATGCCGGCCTCCCCTGAGCTTGTCAGGTTAGGAGGCGGCCCCTTTTTCCTTCACATATCAATATCAGAAACCTCCCTTCTGTTTAGACCTGTGCTTCTAGAAATATGAATCATGGGAGGATCTTGTTAAAAATGCAGATCCTAATCCTAAGAAGTCCAGAGGGGGCCAGAGAGTCTATGTTTCTAAAAAGCTTCCAGGGAATGTGCTTGTGTGGTTGGTCTCTAGGGCACAGCAAAATATCAGATGCCTTGTTACTATAACACCAAATCTATGCTTCACTTCCTTCCTCACTATGTTTTCCCCACCTTCTAGAGTTTGAAAACCATTCTTGATAGAGATGACTTAAGCAAAAAAAAAAAAAAAAAAAAGTTGAGGATGCTGTTTTCTGACTGCTTTAGGTTAAAATGATCTCCCATGACCTAAGACATGACCCTGTCCTTTCCATGTTTTTAATACTTCTTTATCCTTACTATCAGAGCAGACCTCAGTTCATTTTAGAATTGAATCCCACTAGCTGAACTGTCATTCCTCCCCGCTTTTCGCATCCCTGTCTTTGTCTCTTACCATTTCTGAGTGCATCCTCCACTCCGAGAAGTCACATTGGTTTTTCAGTGCCCTCACACACACTTCCGCGTGTTGAGCACTGCATCATCAGGATTTAGCTTTGTAGAACCTCCTAAACCATCTTCTCCTTTTCACTCTGTTCATCTCCTCTCACCTTCCAGTCCCCTCTGAGCTTTCGGAAATCGACTTTTACGAGGTCTGGTGAAGCATAATTTTATACCCTGATTTTTTCTTCTTTGACTACGTGACTTCTAAAATGGTACAGTCACCTAGCCACTGAGATTTCTAGTGGTTGCACATCCCAAAATAGTCATTTATTATTAAGACAGGTAAAAGTTGAGATGAAACATTATGAATATATATGTGAAGTAGTTTGCTTTGCAAATGGTGAAGTCCTTGTGTATTCCATTACATCCTGCTGGAGAATGAGTCATTCTGCTTGTTCCTTCCTTAATCTCAAAATTCTCAACAAAGCAAGTAGAAATTGATCAGTCTGCTTTTAACAGAATAAGACTCCCAGGTGCTAAGGAGTTGCGATGCCTCCCTGTGCTGCATTTTGCCTCCACGTGTGTGGTTTGTGTTGGGGAGGCGAACGTTTTTGCTGTGATATCACTTTTACTTCTCTTCTTTCTCTTGCTTCTAAATATTTTTAGTTTAATTACTTTATGTATTTACATATCATATGAACTTGATATATGCTTCAGCACTTGTATTATATTATATCCTGTGGATGTTCCATAATTTACATAAACATTTCCCTATTGCGTGAAACCTGGCTTGTTTCAGATTTTCTCTACAAATAAATGTTGATATTTTTTATTATCAGTTATATGGTTTATAAACATTGATAATGTACAAATAAACAGTGATATTATATTATCAGTTATATAGTTTTTCTGTATCTTAGATTTCATTTTCTCAATATAGATTTCTGGGTGTATTTGTTGATAAATAAATTTCACAATCTTTTAAATGTTAAGAAAGTATCTTTGACCCAGAACTTCTGGTTTTAGGGACATAGTCTCTAAGATAAATTTTAGTGCTGTAAATTGGTTCAAATTATATGTTTATTTGAAAATTAATGGATATTGAAAATTGCCCTTAGCCCTGGCTGGTGTGGCTTAGTAGACTGTGTGCCAGACTGAAGTGAGGGTGGTTGCCGGTTTGATTCCCGATTGGTGAGCAAGCCTGGGTTGCAGGCCAGATCCCCAGTAGGGGGACTTGGGGGGCGACCACATATTGATGTTTTTCTCCCTCTCTTTCTCTCTCCTTTCCCCTTTCTCCAAAAATAAAATACACAAAATCTTTAAAAAATAAAAATAAACTGCTCTTAAACAATTCCCAATCTGCTTTCCAAAAGTAAATAATTTTAAAAAATAATAACTAATAATGTCTTAGCAATGTATGCCAGTTAGGAAGAAGCTGTCATCATTATTCACCATTATTCTTTCCGATTTAATGGACACAAAACAAAAATGTCACCTTGGTTTAATTTCCATATATATTTACAAGTAGGCTTACAGTTGTGAGTATGCGAATCACAGAGTTTATTCTTGTATTGTAACAGGGTAGGTCAGACCTGAGGTTGATGGAGAACAGGGGAGACCCTGGGTCCAGGGGAACCCCCTGCCCAAATCCAGTGAAAAGGCAGGGGGCAGGGAAACATGTCGAAATGGCAGATTAAAGCAGCCTGCCTTCTGAAAAGGGAGGGCCTGCCTGACAAAGGGGAATTGCCCCAGGCAAGAGGCTAGTATAACACAATGCAGTTGGCAGGAGGAGGGGCAGAGAACTCCCAGGACTGAAACCAGAGCTGGAGATTAATAGCCCAAGCCTCGAGGCAACTACCTCGTAACACAGGCTACACAGCACATGCAGAGCTGTGTGAGGTGGACACCCCACTCAGGGTGACTGCAGACTCTGCCCATGCCTGGGGAAGGGGGAAAAGACAAACGTGGCCATTGGTTGAAAAGCTGGATACTCCCAATGGCTTCCTGCGGACGTGGGATTTGGGGAAGGCCCTTTTAAAGCAAAGTCACGGAGAAGCCTCTCTCCTGGTCTCTGGCCCTTGCTCCCTACATGCATAGGAGCATTCATGGGACCAGGCAGAAATACCACGCCCACCAGGGCCTTAGGCCTCGCATGGTTGGAAGTCTGCTCTTGGAGGCAGAATCCCACGCTGGGATCCGTGCCTCTCTGGGCTCCAGCCTCTGGGGCACTGTGATCCAGTGCGGCACGGCACATGGGTCCTGGACTGCTGTGTGGAGACAGGGAGCAGTGCCCCCAGGTCCTGAAAGAGAGAGCTGCTGCAAGATGGCGACCCTGAAACCTACAGGGCACATTCCAGAGCAGAGGGAGATCTGTTTGCATGGTCAGCTTAAGCTCCAAAAAGGGCAGATCAGGAAATGGAGAACTTGTGGGCATGGTTTTGGCTTGTAATCTCTTGGGGAGCAAGAGAAGTGCTGGGTGTCCTAGGAGAGAAAAGGGATCACAGCAGGAGTGCTCTCAGCACCTCCAAAGTTGGAGCCCTATTAACAAAAATCTGTTTCCTTCAACACAAGTCATTGGGTCATGTATTAGGGTGACAAGAGGCCAAACCCCGTGCCGCATGATTAAAATTATTGAGTTATTTTCCATACAAACAACTGTAAACTTACTTTTGTCCCACCTTGCATGTGAGTGCCAGCAGGTTTTACATCTTTCAAAGTGTATTTACTAATTGTGTTTCTTAATTTATGAATTACCTTTGTCTGTCTTCTGTCTACTCATCTTTCTTATCAAACTCCAAGAAAATAATAAAAACATAGAATTAATAAATAACAGCAATAACTATGTGTGTGTTATAATTAGTTCCTCTATTTCTAACCTCTTGCTTGTATGTTTCTACATTTATAAAAAAAAGATGTGAATTATCTCTTCACATGCAGTGCTAAATATCCTTTAAAACAAGTCTGGCCCTGGCTGGTGTAGCTCAGTGGATTGAGCACGTCCTGCGAACCAAAGGGTCTCCAGTTCGATTCCCAGTCAGGGCACATGCATGGGCTGCAGGCCAGATGCCCAGTGGGGGCTATGTGAAAGGGAACCACACATTGATGTTTCTCTTTCTCTCTTTCTCCCTGCATTCCCCTCTCTAAAAAAAAATAAATAAATAAAAATAAAAAGCTTAAAAAAACAAGTCTATTTCCTTAGATAATCTTATAAAATTCTCTTGTCATATTTGTGGAATGGATACCATCCAATAGGTCTGCACTCCTATGGACTTACTTCTAACTCTTTGTGTTAGTGTTTCTAATTCACTTTGTCATTCCAACAGCATTGGTGCTCGTAGACTGTGCTATAATTATACACTATTCCTACACAGTAGTATTCAGAAAATTACTTCAAAGCACTAGTTAAAAGCTACAGAGCTGATCTAAAGATACTGATGTGCTCATTACATTGTCATATATCAGGATTTTTGAAAAGAAGCCTAAAAAATGTGCACAAAAACAGCATTCAGATTTATGTGAAGGCCATAGCAATCAGCCTGCTTTTGGAAACTAAGCTATCCTCTAGTAAAACGTTAAGAAAAGGGGTGGAGGGACTGAGCAAAAAGGAAAAAGGACTCCTGGACATGGACCCCAGTGTGCTGATTGCAGGGGAGAGGGGATATAAAGGGGATTAAATGGTAATGGGGGGAAAAGTGTTTTTAAAATATTTTCAAAAAACATTTTGTTTAAATGATTCATTTCAGCTCTAAAACATCTATGTATTGCCCAGTTTGTACAGCATTATAGAGTTCTATATGATTGTTTGTATGTTAACTTACGAGGAACGTTGAAGTTTTATATGCATCAAGATGTCTTGAAATGTAAACATCTTTAGTAAATAGGTCACAAAATTCATATTGCTTTTTTTAAATAGAGCCTTGATGAATTCATAGTCACTAAAGAAATCGAGGTGTCAATCTAAATTTGGTTTTTGGCTCTCCACAAATCTCTGTAAAGCCAGAGAAGCATAGAAGTGGATTTCTTCGCTGAGTGATGAAAATTCCCTCTCAGTCTCTGGGCAAATGGTAGCTCTTATGTTGTATTAGAGTAATTGGGGGTAGAGTGAGAAAACAGACCAAAACAGCTGGTTAATGTTTCACATTATTAATTTATAGCATTTATTATCCATGTATAGAGTAGGGGAAAAGTCATGTTATAGTGGCTGGGTCCACATGGGAAAATTCTAAGGTCACGTTCATACCAGGAAACTGAAGAGTTCGAAGGTAAAAAATACCAATATCCTGAAAACAATCGAATTGAAGCAATGGTTTCTAATAGGGAGGTGGGGAATGTGCACCCTGAGAGAGATTTGTCCATGTGTGGAGACATTCTGGATTACCCTGACTCAGAGCGCAGGCTGGGCCAGAGATGCTGCTAAACATCCTGCAATGCACAGGATTGCTCCTCAGGTCAAAGAACTGTCTGGACCCAAATGGCAATCATGCTGATGTTGAGAGACCAGCCATCAATGAGGTATTATTTTAAATTCGGCATATGTACAACTTGTCTCAGTGCTCATGTTTTCATTGATTTGGTCATAGAAGTAAAGCCCATAGGGAAATATGATTCATTATTACCAAATTTGTTTAGCTTGTTTATTAATGCTTAAGATGTGGAACTCTCGTTCTAGAAAAATGTGTTCCATTCCTGACCCTGCCAGTTTGTAAGTGAATAGTGCTCGCCTTGTGCAGTGGCAAATGTATCAGGTAAAAACGAATGTGCACAGCACAACCATGAGACATGAGGACGGCCTCAGTACCACACAGCCTGACATGGAATCTGGCCGTGAGGGTTAGTGTGAAAACTGTGGGCAGCAAGCAAGACGTGACCGGGCCCCAGTGCAGCATGCGTCCTGCATGGCCTGGGTTGACTGTCCACTCCTGTTATAGGAACCGAGAGAGAGGCGAATTGCCTCTCCAGGCAGCACAGAGCTGAACTAGATGGTGTAGAATAGCAGGGTGTAGGCAGGAGAGATAATTTACTAGGCGTAGTATTGTTCTCAGCTAAGAATAGAACTTCAGGGAAATAGAACTGAGGAAGAAAACATGACAGAATATTGCACTTATCATTATTGTATGCTTATAGGTGATGCCCTGCAAAGCTGGCAGTTAATTTCCCTAAATTCATCTTCCAGGCAAATGCAGTACAATTCCTTTTAAAATATGAAAGGGGGATGAGTATGTGTGGAGGTGGCAGGTGCATAACCTCTTGCTTCTGTGGCCTGACTGCACGTGACACCTTGTTTACGTGGTAAAGGATGGGTTTCTTTTCACTGCTGCTATCGTTTTGGGGGGTGTTCATTAACAGATGTTGGTAGTAACAATAAATAGCTGTGATAAAACATTAATTTCATATCTTACATCATTTTTAGCATGGTAAAAAATGTGAGTCTCCTTATAAAATGCCTTGTTAGAAAATCCAATTATACATGATGTTTTAAAAAATATAATGAATTAAAACTTTTGATATATGCCTTTAGCAGGTTATTGTATGGTACGGATTGTCCCTTCTTTTATTTGGCCGCTATTTTTATCTCACTCACGAAGGTTTGTTCATCAGTTTACATTAAATAAAAATTCAGGTGAAATGCAAATTCCTATGGTTGTATAAATATAGCACAGCTGAGTTTATACATTGAGCTTATGCTCCAAACCTAGAGCAATAATAGATAAAATAGAAAAGCAGCCCTGGCCAGGTGAAGGGGCTCGGTTGGAGCATTGACCCATATACCAAAAAAGACTGCAGTTTCAATTGCCATCCAGGGCATATACCTAGGTTGTGGATTCGATCCCTGGCCAGGTTGTACATAGGAGGCAACTGATTGATGTTTCTATCTCACATTGATGTTCTCTCTCTCCCTCTCACTTTCTCTTCAATAAACATATCCTTGGGTGAGGACATATACATATACATATACATGTTCAAAACCAAGATAAAATCTTCATGAACCAGAAACTGCACAGAAATGAACACATAAATGGAGCTGAAGCCATTGGAATTCTGAGATCTGAACAGCTACATGAAAAATAAAAAATAAAACTCAACCACCAACTTTTACCACACACAAAAATAAACTCAAGATGGATAAAAGACTTGAATATAAGTCATTACACCATAAAAATCCTAGAGGAGAACATAGGCAGGAAAATCTCAGATATTCCACACAGTTGTTTACACAGATATTCCACACAGTGATATTTTCACTGATATGTCCCCTAGAGTAAAGGACATAAAAGAAAGAATAAACAAATGGGACTTCATCAAAATAAAAAGCTTCTGTGTGGCTAAAGAAAACATCAGCAAAATGAAAAGGGAACCAACCATATGGGAAAATATATTTGTAAATGATACCTTGGACAAGGGTTTGACCTCCAAAATATATAAAGAACTCACATAACTCTACTCCAGGAAGACAATCCAATTAAAAAATGGGCAGAGGACCTGAACAGACACTTCTCCAAGGAGGACATACAGAGGGCCCATAGACATATGAAAGAATGCTCAGCATAACTAGCTGTCAGAGAGATGCAAATTAAAACCACAATGACATATCACTTCACACCAGTCAGAATGGCCATCATAAATACTTCAACAAACAACAAGTGTTGGCGAGGTTGTAGAGAAAAGGGAACCCTAGTGCACTGTTGGAGTGAATCCAGACTGGTGCAGCCACTGTGGCAAACAGTATGGAATTTCCTCAAAAGACTAAAAATGGAACTGCCTTTTGACCAGCAATTCCACTGCTAGGATTATACCCTAAGAATCCTGAAACACCAATTCAAAAGAACCTATGCATCCCAATGTTCATAGCAGCGCAATTTACAATAGCTAAGTCCTAGAAATAGCCTAAGTGCCCATCCATAAACGAGTGGATCAAAAAACTGAGGTACATATACACAACGGAATACTACACAGAAGAAAGGAAGAAGGAACTCCTACCCTTTGCAACAGCATGGATGGAAC
>PVKM010027530.1:0-18736 GCA_004027735.1 Carollia perspicillata
TTCTAGAGGTCTTCTGTAAAACAGTGCCAACTGTTAACAAGACTGCATCGTGCACCTAAACATTCGTTAAAAGGGTTCATCTCATGTTCCTTCTACAAAAAATACAAACCAAACCAAAGAATACAATGAAACTTTGGGAATTGGTGGTTATGTCAACTTGATTATGTAATGGTTTCATGGGCGTATGCATATGTCCAAACTGATCAAACTGTATTCATTAGATATGTCTAATTTTTTATACCAATTCTACCTCACTGAAGGTGTTTTTTAAAAGTTGCCTATAAAGGGAGTATTTTTTCCCACTGACTTCCATAATAAATTCAAAGGTACATCCATGAATAGAGACGCAGCAGAGCTTGAGGAATGCTTATTCTTCTTGAGCAGAGTGCCCTACCCTCAGAGATTCTGATTTAATTGCTTTGCAATGTAGCCCAAGCATCAGGATATTTTTTTAACTCCACAGGTGCTTTCCAAGTTCAGCCGTGATTGAAACCATCGGATGTACAGCAGTGCTTCTCCAACACCCCCGCATCTGCTGGTCGGTGTCTCACTCTCGGAGCGGCAAGACTCTAGTAGGTAGCAATATGCAAGCATAGTAATAATTGAATCAGAAGAACCAAAAGGGTGATTTGAATAGAAAAATACTGGCACCTGTAGAAAACATGAACTGTGCTGCTTCAGCTTTGGCTAGTGTGGGGTCACCTTGTAGGGAAATTCACGCATGTGACTTCATCTTCCTTGTTCTGTTTCCACAAGCTCGTCAAGGAACCATGTCACTGATCTGTTGTTTATGATCCAAGACAGTCATTATTGGGATAGAAGAGAACAATGAGTACAGACAAACTGGAGAGGGAAAGATGCATTCATTTTCTTTTTGTGTTACTCCAGTCTGTGACAAGCTGTAAACAGGGGAACTCATTTGGCACAATTTTCCTGCAGCCATTTGTCAGGTGTCATAACTCTATGGAAAGAAGCCCATGGGCAAATATAATGAATGTATTTCTTACTCTCAAATTTCTATTTATGCCAATATCGCTTACAAGTCTCAGCTTTTATCTGTATGCAACATTATTTTAGTATAGATATCATTAAACTTTCTGGACAATTCTTATTTGATACCCAAACACATGGTATTCTTGGTAAAATAAAACAAGTCAAACATTTCAGGATTCCCATTCTTCACAAATGTTTGCACCTAGGAATAATCAGAAAAGACATAATTTTCACAGTTACCACACTACTGACATTTTTTGTGTGTATTTTTTCACATCATAGAAATATGAGGGCTGGTTTTAATTTTCATATTAGCAAATAAAAGACGCACAAGTGAGAGGACTTCAATATGACCTCAGGAAGCTTCCTCTGGTGCAGGGGTTCCCAGACTTTCCCATCCTAGGACCCTTTTTCATCCTTAAAAAAATTATTGAAGATACAATTGCTTTCATTTATGTTGGTTATTTCTGTTGATATTTACTCTTTTAGAAATTAAAATTGAAAAATGATTAATATATTTATTAGTTGACTTGAAAATAACAATAGTATAACCAATGCATATCACCATAAAACATACTTTAGAAAAAGTAAGTATATTTTCCAAAATAAAAGATACTAAGTAAAAGAGTATCCCCCCTTTTTAACATTTAAACAATCCCTTCAAGTCTCACTTTGTAGAGGAGGGCTACATTCTCAGTTCTGCTTCAGCGCTCAATCCGTGATGATGTGTTGCATATGATACGGGTCATATAGAAATCTGTCATCTCAATGTATGCTCTGGAAAGTGAAGAGTATTTTAAAATTCAGATGATTGTGAATATCCTTTGATACTACAACAAAACTCAAGAAGTATTCATTTCTGAAAGGTTAACTGCAATATGGAAATCAGAGATTTCATTACATTATTAATGACATTTTATTTTCGGTTACACTAAAATCTACTGGTTTAAATTGCACTTTGAATGGATCTCTTACCCATGCATGATTTTGCGACACTTGGAGCATGCTGAGTCACTGAGTGATGGAGATCTTTCAAATGTTGACACATTTCTTTATATAACATCAAAAAACTACATCCATTAATATCACCACCAATGTCACCAGAAAAGCTTTTACATATGAAAAATTTGTATCAAATTCATGGCAGCAGATGCATGTTTTCCAAAATTCAAATTTCCACTTGAAACCTCAAATTTTATCACTGGGAGCAAATAGTCAGTTGTTTTCCTTGAAGTAACAGGACTGATTTATGCTTTTAAGAATATATCAGCTAAATATTCATGTCTCAATACCAATAGTTTGTTTGTTAGTCATTCTTCAAGTGAAAAGGAAACTTTTCCTGGTGTTCCAGGAAAAACAGGGCAAAACCAGCTGCAATTCAAACAACTCGGTAAGTGCTTTTCCTCAGGATAACCATCCTACTTTGCATGCAGTAAAAGTGTTTATAAGTCCCAGTTTCTATGTAAATGTATTAAAATATGTATAGTCAATAGTCAAGATTTAATAATATTAATATTTTTATACTGCATCACAGTATAAAATAAAATTGGCTTTTTGCTTGGTTGATGTTGTTGCTGTTCCAGAAGTGTGTGGTCATGGGAACACAGTGACCACCAGAACAGTTTGGAGCGACTCCCTGGATTCGGGCTGAGGCACGGCAATGTTGCCCCCGTTGATTCTGCACCATCATTATTGGAACACAGGACATGTCTATTTATCTCTTGAAACTAGTTCCATCTCCTGCAATAGTGTTCCACAAAACATGTTCGGAAAAAGCTGTGTTAAATACCCTTTTTAGTCCTTTCCTACTTCTAGATCTGTGAAAGAGTTTACGGCTGCATCCATTTGCCATATTATGTCTTTAAATTGCCATATATTGAGGGGGTAGAGAAGTTTTACCAATTTTCATTAGATTTCAATATTGTTTTTCTATAATTTACTAAGCAAATTTCGACCTACATCTGCAGCAACTAACACAGTACCTGGAACAAAGTAAGTACTTTTAAAAGGTTTGTTCCTTTATACCTTATCCTTTTTAAAGGATGATTTCAGACACTTTTTAAAAACATCCAATATGATAAATGCATTTTAAAAAATCTTATGAAACAAAAAGTATAGCATGAATAATTTTCAAAATTAGTTGAAAATTGACTCAGAGCTTCCTGATGGTCAAAGGAACATGAAATCTCAAACAGTTCAAAAAGCCACATTATGAACTTGTTTTATTTATTTTTTATACCAATATGAATTTTTTATTACTGTATTTTTCCCATTACCATTTATTCCCCTTACACCCTGCAACCCCCCTGCAATCACCACACTGTTGTCCATGTCCATGGAAGTTAAGTTTGAGTAAGAATTGGACAAAAGAGACTTAAGGGTCTTAGAAATTGATCCCTACCCACGCACCCATAGGTGGATGAGACAATTTAATGAATATTAGATATAGATTTGTGTTCCAATGTATAGCTAGTAAAATACTGCTCTCTATAATTTTATCATTTCACTCATAATTTTATTTATTCATTTACTTGAGATTAGTTAGGTTTATTCAAGTCTCTCATTTGGGGGAACAGAGGGAATGTAAGTCAACCCTACAAGTTTTGAGCCCAAGGCAAGGGTGTAACAGGAAGTGCTCTAAAGGCTGTAAAGAGCCAAGATGTAAATAGCATTGAATTTTACCCTCATGATGCACAATGCAACATATACATTCAGCACTTATTGACTATCTAAAATATTAGGTAGGAATGTTTTTGACCACAAGTAACAGAATATCTAAATAAGAATGGCTTATGCAATAAAGACATGAGTCAGCTCACACGACAGGAAGTGTGGAGACTGTCATTAGGGTGTTAGCCAGTGAGTAGACAGATTGTCCCTTTTCCCAGGTCTCTGTCAGGATTCAGTCGGTCAGTCCCCTCCGCCATGCAGTTACAACATACTTGGAGGCCCTGGCTCTGAGCCAGCCAGGAACCTGCCATTGACTGTTTTGTTGTTGCTTCCCCAGACACAGCCTTTGCAGCTAACCTTACTTAATTCGTATCCACAAATCCAGTCAGCCTGTCCAAGAGGAAAATGCTTTGTCTTATCAGCATTTCCCAGGCCCAAATACTCAGATGCCCTATTCCTTTTATTTTATTTTAAAATACTTCATTATTTATGCTATTACAGTTGCCGCGATTTTTCCCCCTTTGCCCCCCTGTCCCAAGCCCTCAACTCCCTCAGGCGGTCCCGACACCGCTGTCCATGTCCATGGGTCATGCATATGTGTTCTTTGGCTACTCCCCTCTCCTTCTTTCAACTAATCCCCACCTCCCCCTTCCCCTCTTACAGCTGTCAGTCCGTTCCATGTTTCTATGCTTCTGGTTCTATTTTACTTATTAGTTTTTGTTCATTAAATTCCACATATAGGTGAGATCATATGGTATTTGTCTTTCATTGACTGGCTTATTTCATTTAGCATGATAGTCTCCAGTCCCATCTATGCTGCTACAAAAAGTAAGAGTTCCTTCTTTTTTAATGGTGCATGGTATTCCATGAGTAAATGTACAGTAGCTTTTTTATCTACTCACCTACTGATGGGCATTTGGATTGTTTCCAGATATTGGTGATTGTAAATAACACTGCTGTGAACATGGCTGTGCATATAGTCTTTTGAATTGGTGTTTCAGGATTCTTAGGGTTTGGTCCCAGAATTGGAATCACTGGGTCAAAAAGAAGTTTTATTTTTAATATTCTGAGGAAATTTCATACTGTTTTCCACAGCGGCTGCACCAGTCTGCATTCTCACCAAGAGTGAGCTAGGGTTCCCTTTTCTCCACATCCTTGTCAGCACTGTTTGCTGATTTATTTAATAATAGTCATTCTGACAGGTGTGAAGTGACATCTCATTGTGGTTCTAATTTGCATCTTTCTAAAGGCTAGTGACATTGAACATTTTTTTCGTATGTCTATTGGCCATCTGTATATTCTCCTTGAAGAAGTGTCTATTCACATTCTTTCCCCATTTTTTCAAAATTGGGTTGTTTGTCTTCCTGGTGTTGAGTCATGTAAGTTTTTAACATACATTTTGGAAATTAAGCCCTTATCCAATGTATCATTGACAAATATGTTCTCCCATATAGTAGGTTCCTTTTTTATTTAGATTGTTTTTAACTGTATTTCACTCATAATTTAAATAAAATCTACTTATGAAAAAAATAAAATCTGCTTCTGATTATAGGGGTAAGGAGCCAAGTTGTTCAAGAAGTCCTAGAGATTTATGCCTCATTTATCGATTTATGTTTTATTGAACAATCTAAAATTCCCTCAGATTATTTACCACAAAAACTGTAGAATCACAACAATGTGCCAATCATTCTAAAAGGATTAAAGTTTGCAAAGAAGACTAGATGTATTTATTAATATTCAATGTATTTATTCAGAAAACATTTACTGAATATCCTTTACATGTAAAACCATTGCGTATGACATATGAGCACCTACACAGACATTCGTATTTCCTTGGAGTCAGGTATCCAGATGATATAACTCATACAAATAATTTTTCCCTAAACAAATAAATAATAATACTTAGAAAGTAGCTAAAAACCATCAGCTTTTGCTTTCATTAGGGATCATCTTTGACCATTATATCAGGGCTTGGATAGGAGTTTATATTAAGTAGATGTGCTACTTTAGGTTTGAGTCTATCTAGTACAATGTGAAATAGAGACTTACAGAAAATATAAATGAATTTGAACTGAATTTTGGGGATAGATGAAGCATGTGTGGTGGGAGTAGAGGGGAAGATTACCTGCTAATTGGTGGTGCACTTTAGACTGAAACTCTCAAAACTTTTTTTCTCCCACTCTTTCTAAATGTGAGTACTTCACTACAACCAGGTGACGATTCTCATGCCTGGCAATTCAGATGTACTGTATGCAATCATAGTGACTTCATTCAAGTTGCTCTCCACCAAAAATTTAAAAATGATCTTTTGCATTTTTGTCTTCCCACTCAAAATTCTAGCTGTTCTCCAAGACTCAGATCAGATTTCATGTTGTACATGAAAACTTCTCCAGCATCCTGCATCTGGTGTTTTTTCTCACACCTGTCAATTCTTAGAGCATGTATAAGATATAGATCATTGATTTAGAAAATTATTCATGGCCTTTTGCTCTTCGCTGTGTGGCCATCATATGTCAGATCTTCTTAACGAGTTGATGTGTGCCTCACAATGCTAAATTTCAGCTTCTTTGTGTCTATGTGATAGGTGTCAAATAAATACTCGCAAGGACTTAATAAAATTTCACTGATGTGTGAAAAAGAAGACACACGACCTAGCAATGATGGGGCGGCATTTCTGTTACTAACAGGACAGTTGCCAGTTACCAAAACAATCCTTAGAGCATCTTATCATTGACTATCCATGAAAGAATGGATCCCACAAAACACTCTCTCTGGGCCTTCATAGTTTTTATTTTGTATTTTTATTAAGTTGCTCCACTAGGTTTTCTTGTCCTATGGATGCCCTGCATTTCATTTTGTACAGTGTGGTACAGCTGAGCAGAGCATGGCGAGTAAACAATACTTTTATTTCCCATGTCTTTGCTATGGGTACTTCAGGTACTCATACAAAGGCATTATTTTCTTCCTTACTTATTGAGCTCTTCCCAGGTTATGGTTCCAGGTTATAAATAAATGAACACGTGCCATTATTGTCACAACATGTTTGGCAAATTATGTTTTCATGAATCTGAACATGACTTTGAATTACCTTTTTTAGAATGAAATGAATACTTATGTATAGAATGCCAGAAGACCAATTATTTTACAAGGTCAGTGAAGGAGCCCATTCATGTCGTTAACACAGTGTGGCATCTCGCTCACACACAGAGGTGTCCAGGTGGATTAGATTTGTCCCGGGAAATCTGTGAAGTGCACATTGCAGAGTGACTAGGCACATCTTGCTTCATCTGTGCCAATTTATTAATTATTTTTAACTTGGTATGATGATGTCTATTAGTTCCATTCATTCTTCCTGAAATGTATAGCTTAGAAGATAAAAGGGAAGAAAACTCTCTTTAAAGAACGAAGGCATAGATATCCCATATGTCCTTCAGTGCAATAGATTTAAAGTAGCTTTTCCAAACAAGCATCAGCCAAGAGATTAACTTGCATTAAACATTAGATAAATATTAGTCCTCAAAATGCAGGAATAACATTTTCTGAAGCTGGAAACAATTTGAGCAACATAAAATTAATATCCCCTTTGTAATTGCCTTGAGACTCAGGTAATCTAATTACACGCCCCATAAGAAGCATCGACATTACCTTTTTGTGGTGGAAACCTAACTTTTAATGTTTTCATCATGCATCATTCACACTGAGACCAAGCTGAAACCCTAGAGATAAACTGCTGAATTAAAAAACCCACAAATCTGTCAGCCAACTGACCAAGGAGAATTTACAACAAGGACCCCTAAGGATCTGTCAGACTCGTCCTGTATAGCATTTGGAGGACGCAAAGGACTTGCATATCTCAAAGATCCACTCAGGATGCCTCAGGAATTACATTTCTTCTCACAAATGGGCCTCTAAAAACCACTGATGTCCGATGACGTGTGGCATGGTATCTTGCTACAATCTATTTGAACAGGGATTTTAATTCAGATACAATTAGAATTGCTAACATTCTCTAATAATTGCTAGAAACCCCACCACCACTTATGGTATGATGTGTTCCAGACACTGAGAAAACCCCCACAAACCAAATGAAATTGTTGCTAATGTTGCCATTTAACCAATTTAAAAATTTGAATATTGGTGAAGTTAAATAACTTGAAATGAGTCATACAGCCAAAAGTAGAAAAAACAGATACAAGTCTGTCTGATTTCAAGCTCTGTTTACCTCAAACATTCCTCACAGGATCTCTTCCTTCCAGAAAGACCACAAGTGATTGAGGATAACAGTTGCTCTCCAGACACTTTGGAGCTGAGGAAATCTCTCTCTTTCTCTCTCTGTCTCTCTATCTCTCTCACTATCTCTGTCTCTGTCTCTCAGTTTGTATCTGTCCTCTGTACTAGGTGCCACTGCAGGCTGGCAGGAAGCAAGTTTGACACAGGACTACCATTCTCCATTTCCAGTGGTGACCAAGGATCCTAGAGGTAAAAGCAGCCCCTGAAGCCCATTTCATCTTGTAACAAAATCCTGCAGCTCGTCCTGCTGAATTGGGGTTGCCTTCGGACACTCAGCTCATTACCTAGAGATGTGAGAAGTCTTGACTGACCTGCCCTGATTCTACCACTAATAGAACTGTCAGCTCTCCTGTCACTTGGCCATCACCAGCCCTCAAATATAATAAAGGCCTTGAAGGCGATAGAGCAAGTGGAACATCCCAAGGGCATAACCTTCTCAAGAATGAGGCTGCTTGTTAAACTAAATACTCTACTTCAAATGTCTGAATTCACAGCAAAGGGGAGAGAGCTTTTTAAAAAATTAATATAATTGTCTTTTCCATCTCAGCATGTTTATATCACTTCAATCTGTGAATGTACCAAGTGTAGCAATGTACATTTGAACCTGGCAAGGTCAGGCAAGGTCACTCAGAGAAGACCACGATTCGTGTGTGTGTTGGGGGAATGTACATGGTGTTAGTTGTAAGGGGCACTTTATTTAAAGAAAAGCTAAAATCCGGGTTTCAGTCAATAACTATTAAATTCTATTCAATTCATTGAACATATCACCATATTAACATGTATTGTGCTGCTGATCTTGACTGACATTTTTCTCTCTGCTGAGGATACAGAAGATGCTCTGACAGAGAGCTGGGAATGCTCACAAAATATCTGTGTTCTTTTTCACATTTCCCAGATTCCCTTGCTATTATGTTTAGACCATGTGACTAAATTCTGATTACCCAGACCTGAGCAGAGATGATGTAAACCACTTCCAGACCTGACCACTGAAAACACTTTACATAACTCTCCAGGTCTCTCTTCCCTTGCTATATGACCTTGGAAGCCACATGTTCCAGATGGTATCACTACAAGGTACAAGCAATAGAGATTCCTGGGTTTCTGCTTAGAAGAGAATGCCCTAGAGAGCTACTTGACCCAGTTAGACTTCGAATAAGTGAAAAAATAAACGTTTATTTTATTAATTTATGGGGATTTCAGAGTTTGTCGTTATCCCAACATAGACCATCCCAGTGGTTTTTAAAGTGTGGTTTACACACCAGCAGCATCAGCATCTGGGTACTTGTTAGAAATGCACATCCTTGAGCTCACTTGAGATCTTCTAGATCAGAAACTTTAACAATGGGCTGTGCCTATCTGTGCTTTAAAAAACCTTCCAGGTGATTCTCATGTACACTAAAATTTGAGAAGCATGAATGTAAATATCTTGTCAATATAGACATAATTCTTCATCTCAAGGATCTCACAGTCTAATAGACAGGTGCTTCTGTATCCTAACGTATTCTCACTTTTTTCCAAGACCCTTTTGCCTTAACTGAAACCAGGCTTTCTCCTGAGGACAGGGAATTTCCTGTAGTAATATCAAGGTGGTGCTATTCACTCTTTCATCACTCGCATTCTGTACCTGTGGTTAAAGATGGAACTGGTGTTCACCTTGCTTCTTCCAGCTCAGTAAACTCCATTACTCTCCTATAACAGTGTTTTCCTTTGAAGCCCGTGCCATTCAGTTTGCCGCCCCCTCCTTCTCCTTCCTGGCTCATGCCTTCTGACAGCCCCAGCGTGCCTTTCATTTGTTGACGATTTGGGCACCTGGATCAAAATCTTCACCTTCACCCAAATATGGATAATTTCTATGTACATTTATATTTGCTGAAGTCTCTCCTAGGTAAAATAAATTCTTGAACCTCATATAATCCCGTAAGTTTCTACTCTATTTGTCCTCTCTCCATTCACATGCAAATGTCTTAAAGAGTTGTCTATAATCACTACTCCATTCTCTGCTCCTTTTAAAGCCGTTACAGTCTAATGTATACACTCAACAACCCACAGAAATACCTTTTGTGAACATCACTGTCTTCCCTGTGGCTGAATTCAATGGATAATCTTGGAACTCAATTACCTGACAAGACTCTGATGACCACACCCTCATTTTAACATGATTTATTCCCTTAGCTATCCTAATGTCATCTCACATACTGCTGTTTTCTCTCTTATATTTTCTGGCCAGTTCTTCTACGTCCTTTATACATACACATCTCCTTCAAAGCACAGTCCTGGGCTTGCATCCACCCCACATGTTTTCTCACACTGCTTTCTTTCCCCAAGAATACACAGAACTATGGTGCAATTACTATGAATGCCCAGATGATTAATAATTTATTATCTTTATTCAAGACCTCTCTTCTAAGTATATTCCAAGACATTCACCTGCCTACTGACTTTTCTCAAACATATCATCAACCTAACATGATCAGCCCTAAACTTAGAATCTTGCAACCATCCCCAAACCTGGTCTTCTTTCAGGATTTCTTATCTCGTGAGTTTCTCATCAGTCCATTTGTATATCCAGAAACCCATGAGTTGTCATTGATGCTGACTTTTCCCTCATTCTCTTTATCTAATAAATGATATATCACAATGAGATACCATTGGAAGATCTATCCATTGAAGTCAGTGAGGTGTTAATATCTTCGAGTATGACTATCTCTGTGGATCATTCCCACTATGTCCATCAAGATACGCTTCACATATTTAGATGCTCCCATGTTGGGTCCACAAACGTTAACGAGGGTAACATCCTCTGGTTGAATTGTTCCCTTTATCATTTAGAGTGTCCTTCTTTGTCTCCTACTACAGCCTTGGTTTTAAAATCTATTCTGTTGGATATAAGTACTGCTATCCCAGCTTTTTTTTTCTTTTCATTTTCTATAAATATCTTTTTTCATCTATTTACTTTTAGTCTGTGTGTATCTTTCTATCTGAGGTGGGTATCTTAGAGGCAGCATATAGATGGGTCTTGTTTTCTTATCCATTCAGCTACCCTCTGCCTTTGGGTCAGAGAATTTAAGCCAGAGAATTTAAGAATCACATTTAAGGTGGTTATTAATAGATATATATTTAGTGCCATTTTATTATAAGACTATTTTCTTTTCTTTTTCTTTTTCTTCTTCTTCTTAAAGCAAGCCCTATAACATTTGTTGCAGTACTAGTTTGGTGTTTACAAACTCCTTTAGCTTTTTCTTTTCTGAGAAGCTCCTTATTACTCATTCAATTTTAAATGATAGCCTTGCTGGGTAAAATAGCCTTGGTTGTATGTCCTTGATCTTTTTACCTTGAATATTTCATGCTAATCCTTTCTGGCCTGAAATGTTTCTGTTGAGTAATCAGATGACAGTATAATTGGCACTCCCTTGTATGTAACTAACTGCTTTTCTCTTGCAGGTTTTAGGATTCTCTCCTTGTCTTTAAGCCTTGTCATTTTAATTATGATGTATCTTGGTGTAGGCTTATTTGGGTTCCAGTTTGTCTGGGACACTCTGAGCTTCCCAGATTTCTGTGTATCTTTCCTTCACCAGATTATGGAAATTTTTGGTCATTATGTCTTCAAATAGATTCTCAGTGCCTTGCTCGCTCTCTTCTTCTGGTATTCCCATGATTTGGATGTTGTTATGCTTCAGGTTGTCCAAAATGTTTCTTAGTTCTCATCATTTTTTTAATATTCTGTTTTATTTCTGATGTTCTGCCTGATTGTTTTTTCTACCTTGTCTTCCAAATCATTGGTTCTATCCTCTGCTTCATCTAGCCTATTATTTATTCCTTCCAGTGTGTTATTTATTTCTGATACTGTATTCTTTGTTTCTGACTGGTCCTTTCTCATGGTTTCTACATCTTTTTTTCATGCTGCTGAGTATCCTTCTAATCATTACACTATACTCTTTATCTGATAAATTGCTTGCCTCCATTTCATCTAGCACTTCTTCAGGAGAATTCTCTTGCATTTTCATTTGGTGTCTCTTTGTCTTCCCATTTTGGCTGCTTCTTTGTGTTTGTTTCTGTGTATTAGGAAAATCTGCAAAGACTCTGCTGTAGACCTTCGTCAGGCACTCCTTATGACTTGCCCTGGTCATCCTGTTTGGAACTATCAGTGATCCAAGCTTGTGGCTCCTTCTGCTGGGCCTCTTTGTGTGCAAAAAGAACCACACTGTGCACCAAGGCCAACTTTTATCAGCCTCAGGCCTTGGGGAGAGTCAGCTGAAGTCTCATAGAGCTCCCTGAGATCTGCATTACTTGTTAAGCTAATCAAAGATATAGCCTAAAGCTGCAATCAGCAGCCTGGCTTAAGCTCGACAGGGTGGGACAGAGTAATTTCTGTGGGCAGGGCTATTGCTTCCCCTCAAGCTGATGCCACTTAAAGAGGGGTGCTCTGCCAGAGAAAGAGGTCTTCTGAGTATGAGGAATGAGTCAGCACATTGATCCTGGTGGCCATTCCCTCAGTTTTCTCCCCAGAGCCACCAACCCCAGACTTCCCTCAAGTATCTGTAGTCTACTCTGCCTTCCCTCTGCCAGAGTCCAGAGCAAGTGGCTGCAAACAAAATCTTGTGTGTTGGCCCTTTAAGAGGCTCTCTGTGTCTCCAGCCATCTCTCTTTGGCAGACAGAAACCCTGCTGCCTTTCACAGCTGGACATTATCTATGTTCCTTTCTGGCTCTGGTGGTATAGGCAGTGGAGCCCAGCTTGGTGTTTAGACCCCACACCTCTCAGGGGAACCACACCCTGCCTGGACAGCTGAAAGTTCCCTCAAGAACTTAGGCTGCCACCCATGACAGCCCAGCCAGCCCTCTCATGCCTCCTCCATACTCTCTACTAGTCTCATTGTGGTGAAATGGTTTCTTTTGTCTGCCTGTGGTTATAAGGCTCCTCCCAAGGTAGTGTTCAGTTGGTTATTCAGGATGATTTCTCAACAACCTAGTTGTGATTCCAGATTGGTCCTGGGAGGAGGTCAGTGTAGCTTTTACTTACTCCTCTGCCATCTTGGATCTCAGAAAATAATTTTTAAATAAAAAGCACTATGAATTGAATGTTTGTGTCCCCCCAGAATTCATATGTTAATACCTAATCACCAGTGTGATGGTGTTTAAGGTCGAGCCTTTGACAGATGATTAGAGTGTCATGGTCTGAATAAGATTAATGCCCTAATAAATGAGACTGCTGAGAATTCCCTCAAACCTTCCATCATATGAGGACACAATGAGAAGATGGCCATTATGAAAGAGGATGTGGGCCCTCACAGACAATGAATCTGCCGATGCCTTGATCTTGAATTTCCTAGCCTCCAGAACTGTGAGAAATAAATTTCTGTTGTTTATGAGCTCATCAGTGGGATTCTGTTATAGCAGCCTGAACAAATTAAGACCAAAAGCTTTCTTTGTAAAAATTAAACAAAGGATCGTAATGGCTGGTAATGTGTTTTTATAACTGCTAACATCAAATATACATTAGCTTGTAAATAAATGCCTGTTTACCTAAGGAGCTGGTTTCATATTTTAAAATAACTGAGGATGGAAAATAAGAGGAAATGAATTCTGACTTGCTATCTGACTATACTTTCTATTGTGTATTTGAATTTTTAAATTTCCATTGACCTTTAAATTAAAGTCTTTATGTGTCACAGAATTTATTTCAAACATTCTTCTAGACACATCCTTTGGCAATTAAAAAAAAAACAGTCTCATGTTAGATATGAAGTACAGTATACACAGTGAAGTATATCACACACCATGTGAGAAAAAGATAATTCCTGAGTCAGAGTCCCAAGAATTGCAAAATTGGAGAGTTATTTTAAAATTTTGTCATTTTCAATTAGTTAATATAACACCATTTATCACAAATTGTGAGGGACCTGTTCCTAAACACTAGAATTTGAAGGTCACATTTATAGATAATACACCTGCTAGGCTGTCTCTAACTGTCCAATTGTCCACAAGTAGGTCATGTCTCACATGGACCAGACACACCTTTTACACTTGTCAAAAAAAAACATTGCTAGGAAGTCATGGTCACAGCTCCCAAAAGAAAAACCTTAAAAGACATGTAACAAAATTAATATATCTTTTTACCATCAAGAATTTCCTAAGTTTTATCTTCCGTAACTGTTCAACAGAGTTAAATGCCAGAAATCAGCAACAGAGCTTAAATGTTCTATGCCATCTCTGACAAGAGTATAAATTAAAAGGCTGTCAAGCTCTTTAGCCACTTTCTTCCACCAGTGGTGACTCTGACCACAGGAGAGCATATGAACTAACAAAACTAAGACAGGCAAGGAAAGAGCAGGGCAAAGGGAAGTGAAAAGCATAAGGAAGGAAAGAAAAATAGAAAAAGAACAGTTTCTAAACCAAGAATAGAAACAATTAAGTTATTTTTCCACTGTCTCAAATACAAATAGAATTTTTTAAAAATCAGAAATATTTGCTCAATAAGGTGGTAAATAACCACAAGAGGCAGCCCTTTAAAATGAAGTGTTTTTAACTTAGATGCAATTATTCTTGTATGGAAAGAAGCACTCTAGGCCGGTGTTTTAAATTGAATTCTAAAAATAGGTTACATTTTACATTTTTGTTTTAGGTGTAGCCATACAAGCCTACTACACATTTGGCTTTCCTATCAAATGCAAACTATGGACTCTAATAGTCCAAGGTAACATCTCTGATGAATTAATTTGATAGATGAAAGCAAGATTTGGGAGACTAATTGGATTTCTTATCTAATTGGCCCTGTTGGAAATAAATGAGATTCATTTCTTTCTCAGAAATAAATTCTAGAGCTAGGACTCATCTGTGTTAATTTCTATGTAGATATCTTATTGTGTTCTTTCCTTTATACATATTACTGTATATACATTCTTCAATAAAAATACTAAAATGAACAATCACACAGGAAAGATTAGTGTTAATCTATCCAGATCACAAATAAAAGGATGAATAGATGATGCTATTTATATTGGTACAGTAGGATATCATCAAAACAGATGGATTTGGACATGCTATTGTCCAAATAGATCTGACTACCATTCCTCACTGAAAGGAGCAAGGACTCAGTGCAATGGTTAATTCCAGAGTTGGAACAGGGAAAACATAAGGCAAGCCTAGAACATCTTGGGCCAGAAAAATGAATAAGGCAGAATAAATAAGACATTCAAAAAATTTTTAATTGCAGCTGACATACTATATTATATTAGTTTTGGTTGTACAACATAGCAATTAGGAAGTTAAATAGATTATGACGTGATCAACTCGATATATCCCCACAAAATATGTGGTATTATAAAAGAATAAGACTGTGGAGGACCCCGGCACACGCTACTTTAATCAAGTGGCATAAGTGAAGACAAATCACCAAAGAGAAGCCAGCAACACTTCTGTGATATTCCTACTAAAGGTGGATAATCGGAACCAAATCATGAAGAAATACTTGACAACCCAAACTGAGGGAGATTGTACAAATATACTGACCCGTAACTTCAAAGTATCAAGGCCATGAGAGTCGATGAAAAACTGAGAAAGTGTTTCAGACAAAACGAGACTAGAGAGACATAAGTAAATGCAGCAGGGTTCTGAACTGGATTGTTTTGCTAGAAAGAACATTATTGGGCCACTTGGCAAATGAGATCTGAAGATCTGAAGATTAGATAGCTCTACGTTATTCATGTTCATTTCCTGACTTTGATGGTTGTAATGAGCTAAATCTTGTCCCTCACCTAATTTATACGCTGAAGTTTCTAGTTCTCAAAGATTGACTGTATTTGAAAATAGGGCCTTTAAAGAGGCAATTCAGTTAAAATGGGGCTTGGGGATGGACGGGCCCTAACCCAATACGACTGATGATGTCTTTACAAGAAGAGGAGATTCTGACGCACAGAGAAACCCTAGGGATGCATGCATGGAGAGAAAGGCCATGTGAGGACCAGGGAGAAGGCGACTGTCTGCCAGCCCAGGAGGGTTTGGTTTCCAGAAGAAACCAAACCTGCCAATACCCTGATCTTAGACTGTTGGCCTTCAGAGCTGTGAGAAAATAAATTTCTGTTGTTTAAGCAACCCAGGTGATGGTGTTTTGCTATGGCTGCACTAGCAAACTAATACAATGGTTATATTGTAGTTACGTAGGAAAACACCCTTGTTTGTAAAAAAAAAATGAATAATTAAGTCAAGTAATGGGTGATGAGGTATTAGGTTACTAGCTTCCTCTCAAATTATTTGAGGGAAAAAACAATTTGAAATGGACCTGAAAATTTTCTGTAAGCTTGTGGCTGTTTCAAAATAAATGTAAGTGTACATACATAACATATAAAAACATATATGTATATACAAATAGAAATATATAAATAGAAATATATATATATACGCGTGTATATCTTTAAAGATATGGGTGGAAATGTATATAATCTTCTTTTAATGAAATAGGCTCTAAAGTTCTCTATAAATAGAAAATTCCTTAAATTTTATTCCCATACTTAATCAATTCAAGCACCTGCCTTCATCCTCTGTAAAGCTGTGGTTTCAAGCTCTTTCCAGGGTATCCCGATTTACAAACTCAATCTTATGGGGGTCCCCAGTTGTGTAAGCAAGTAGAAATGGAGCACTCTGGATAAAATAATGGTCCTGGATGAAATAAAGTCACGTTTGCTCAGCCTACTTTTTCCTTTCCTCATGAGCTCAGGAATTCTGGGATGTCCACAAAGTTTATATTTCTATGAGAGCTCCTTCGGGTCTTTATCACCACATACCCCTTCACTAACATAGATGTGGGTCGGGGGAGAAACCATGGCAAAAGGTGGACCATGCTGACAGAAGGTGACACTGACATCTCGATGTTGCTGGACCTTCGAAGCTGGCCTTCCATCCCCTTCCCTGCTGCATAGTTGCCGTGGAAGTCCAGAAATCCTCTAAAGCAAAGCTCATGTTGTAGTGCTCTCGGGACCAAACCAAAACACTCCTGAACTTATCTCAGGGAGCTCGGACACTCCGGAGCATCAACAGGAGTGTTGTGTGTTGGAGAAGTGAGGTACCGAACTGTCAACAGCCTCTACACTGAGAATTGGCACCTAGAAAGCTTCTAGAAGAGCAATGAGTTCCCTTAAGTGTTCTCTTGTACCCTTCATAACCCACAGCCCTCTAAAGCAACCTCAGCAGCTCCGTGCTAGTCTGCATTCTTACTCAAAATTTTTCACTGCTCCTCTCTAGAGAAGGACTATCGATACTTTCCCACACCTCTGGTATCAGGTTCGGACTTGTGATTTGTTCTTAGTTACTAAAAAGTATCAAAATGACACATGTCATTTCTGGACAGAAAGTTTAAGAGCCAGCACATGGTTTGGTGTCTCTTTTCCTTCTGTCATGAAACTGGCAGTAACCCAGAAAGAGGCTACTGCACCACCCTGACCAGAGAAAAGATTACAGGGAGCAGAGTCATAGCTTACCCAGGATGGACCTGTATATACTGTTAGTGTGGATTTAAAATATATCTTTGTATTGTAGGCCATTGAAATTTCAGAGTTGTGTATTAACACAACAAACCTAGCCCGTGCTAGCTAATATAATATCCAATATCTAGTATTACTTCATAAAAGCAAAAAGTATATTATTCTAAGGAGTAATTTGAAAATATTTAGATTAAATATTACATGTTTAATCTTTTGTTTTAAAGAGATCATGCAAAAACCTGTGCTACATTGCTTTGTATCAATGTCTAAGAACTAATTAATTACTTGCTGGATACCACAGGTAATGAAGTTCAGGTAATTCACTGTCGGGGTTCACGAACACTACCTCAAAAGTGCACCTTCAAGCAAGGCTTCTCTCCCAACCTGCCAGTCAGAACACACATGCTCATGTTTGCCCTGCTTTAGAGCATATATTACATTAAGCATGTACCTGGGAAATAACTGGGTCCCAACCACAAATACCGGGAGGACATGAGATTCTGTCAGCCAGAGACCATGATTCCAGCTCCCTCAGTCCCAGGTGAACTTGAAAGCACAGGGAGTTCAAGCTGCATTCTTTGTCCCCATCTAAGAATATGGCATCCCAGAGCCCTTGTTGGCAAAATCCCACCATCACAAGCAGGAGGGACACTGGTCTTGGCTGCTGGCTCCTATGTTTGATTAGGAGAAAGAGCTGATTCAGACAATTACCCTCCTAGAAAGTGACTATTCTACTATACCCAATTATAATAAAATTCATTTTTAAAACACAATAGTAAGATCTGGTCAGTGTCCTACTATTATTTTAGTTCTTTTTTAAAAACAAAATTAATAAAGATGAGAAAACATGTAACCATGACTATATAACAAAGCAATTGGACTCCTTCCACTGAAAAGAATTTGTTTTTCTTACGGTGAACTAAATGTTAATTCCCAAGGGGGTTGTCTGGAAATTTAAAAACGGGAGGTGACAGATTGTCCCCATTGGCTCAGAAAGGTTATTTGGTTAATAAAATCTCGTTAATGAAGTTGAAATTTCACCTAGATATAATAGCTCAGTTCTGCCAGAGATTGATAGAATTTTTTTAATTCAAAAGGTCAGGCTAAGGTTTTTAAATTTCTGTAAAACTATATTTCTCAAACTATACTTTCTGGAACAGTACTGTCCTTCAAGTTATTAATAAGAATTATGTGAGAAAATGGTGTTAATAAGTATTCTGTGAGAAGTATTCAAATAAATCTGTGACACAGTGAATACTATATCATTTTCTCTTTTTTTCCAGTTGACATTAGCATATTAATGACCCTG
>PVKM010027531.1:0-18735 GCA_004027735.1 Carollia perspicillata
CTGCAATGAACTCCACTCTACCCGGCACGCAGATGGCTCCAGGACCGTGTTAGATAAATCTCGCTCTGACACATGCTGCTATTACTGCACTCATCACACTGTTCCGTGATTATCTGTGTACACGGCCTCCCTACTAAACAGTAGGGGGCTATGTGTCCTTAGGACACAGCACGGGCTTCAGGAAACGTTTAATGAACTGCTCGACTAAACTGTAAGCCTCTCAAGAGCAGGAACCGTGCTTTGCTGACACTTCTGTCACTACCACGATCACACACATTAGGCATCCATCATGGTGCCATCGGCTCGGCAGAAAACCTCAATTTCACTTCATCTACAGAGCATGGCAAAAACAACTTCAATGACAGTTTTGCATCTATGAAAAGTCCTAGTCATATTTTAAGGCTCAAAAGAACTCCTGAATAGTGGGAGGAAGCATCTGTTGAGACCAGAGGATTTAAATGAGGACGGCCAAACATTTTTCCTATTAGAATGAAGTAGAGACTAACCAAGATTTTCACCTCAGTTTTCCTTATTATGTCACATAACCCTCCTAAACATGTATAACATCGGATACAGTGAGTAATATGGGCAAACATTCAGAATCCAGTGGGAAGGGACAACGGTAAAGTATTTTTGGATTAATGATCAGCAGATAAAACTGCCTTGGGGAGCAGTTAGAAGTAGTCATTAGAGGTGGAGTCAGATTTCAAGTGTTCTTGGCAATCAGGGCTGAAAGAGATCATGAGCCTGACAGACCACAGACCACACACAAAGCTGCAGGCGGGTGGAAATGGGGCTCGGGATGCAGGAAGAACGTCGTGTCACAGTGCATTACTCACAGCCTTAAGGGAATTATAAATGCCATGTTTGGTTCTCATTCTTGTGAACCCACTGAATCACGTACTTACCTGTCAGAGTCCATCCCTGGAGGCTGACCGTAACCCTAAACTCCCAAAGCCTGGTTCATGCTTCCAGTTTGAGAAGGCGAGCACCCCCTTCCCTCAATGAACATGAAGTCCCTGTGCAACACGACTACGAATTCCCCCTCGACTGCTCTCTGGGCACAAATGCAGAAGAGATGATATTCACAAGGGGGAAAAGAACCAAAGGAGGGTGGAAGTAGGGACAGAGAAGATAGTATTTGTCTAAAGTCAAAAGGCAAAGCTGTTTTCCTTTCTCTGAAAGATGAGCAGTATGACAGGCTGCTGTTCCTCGGAAGACAAAAACGAAACACATTCTAGAGTCACTTTAGGACCCAAACTCCCCCAGGACAAAATTGCTCCAGGGGCTCCTGCTGCTGGCCCCAACATCTTTCTCAGAGCAAACACCAGAGACCAGAAGGGTGGCAGAGTGTGCAGGACCCGGAGCGTCGCGGGGAAGCCTGCTGAAGGAGGCGCTTGACCTCAGATAACCAGGGGGCTGGAGGTCAATGTCTGGAGCCCACTAAGGGCCAAGCCGCCACCCCGCGGCGCCAGAGGTGTGCTGCCGGAGACCAAAGGCAGCGTGCCCCCGGGTGCCAGGTCACTAGAGGCTAAAAAAACCCGGCGAGTGGTTAAATCAGCTGCAGCACTGGAGTCGGCAAGCTGTAGGCAGGTGACAACCGCTAAAATTCTGTTATGTATTCCTCATCTACGTACTCAGCAGGGGAGGAATAGCCAAATGCTCTCTGCCTTGAGAGAAATATAGTCGTCAACTGGAAACATCTGAGCGGAACGGGAGGATGGGCGAAAGGAAAAGCCTTGCACGGCTCCGATGCAGGTGATGAGCTTCTGGTGGGACTGCTCTTCTTCCGGGGACTGAGGGGTGGCAGAGAATGCTACTGGTCTGACAGCCGACGGGGTAAGAATAGACAGATGATTATCCTGGAGACCGTGAGGGACTTGAGCTGCATTTGGGCAGAGGCTGCAACCTTAAGCCCAGGATGGTGTGCTTCGGCCCTGGCCGTACAGAAGTCAGGGAGGAAGGCATCTGTCCTTTCCTGTGTCAACCAACATCTTTTAGTCCACTGTGATGTTTTCCTTGGGAGGTCTGGCCTTTTCTTCCTCCTGAAAAAATCCTCTATCAGCTCTCTGTATTTGTGTCCTGGCACAGATGCTGTCCACAAATATAACTTTCTGAATGGCTGGCTGCTGTGTGATGTTGATTGCCCACCACGATGGCTCCACGCTCCTGTCAGAACCGGAGACCACAGGCTTGTGCAGAATTTTGCCACTGGGTGCAGGCAGGGTACGGGGTGCAGGGAGATATCGCCTCACAGACCCAGGTTTTGCAAGTGCCCTGTTTCCTCCTAGGAAGTGCACTGATGATTTTCTCAAGCGCAAATATGACTTTTCTGTTGGCAGAGATGGCAATCGCTGAGAACTGATGGCTCTTCGTAAGTGTTAGTGTAGAGGTAATCACAGCCTGGAATCTTTAATTGTGAGGCCCACCTAGAGCGAGGGCTGTCTCACACCCAAGGAGCAAGCCGTTATCAAAGGAATGAACATGGTAGAGAGGCAGAAATCATCTTCAGGCCACGTAAGAAACTTGCCTGTAGCCAGGTTGCTTCGGATGAACCTAGTCCTTGATGACCTTCACAGAGGCGGCACCAGGCCTCAAATCCTTAATAAAAATACAGGAAAACTTTCTGCAGGGCTTTTGATGTAGATGAATTAATTCTATTTGCTCTTCTTCAAGTTCTACGGGAAAGATGAAGTGTCACCTCGGCCACTTCTGCGTAGGGGTATGCTTCAAGACCGGGATCATCCAGGTGTTGAGCTATAGATGGAAACTGAGAACATCTGAGGTGCAGTCAGAATCACCGTCCAGTCTTTGAAGGCTTAATGCCTGTACCAATGCTAGACAACCTGCGTGGCAAAGGAGGCAAATGAAAGGGGTCCAGCGGTTAAATGACGAGAATTCAGGCTGCAATCCGACCCAGAGCAGGATCTCTGAGCCAAGTTCTGCGCTGGGCCGGGCCAGCGTTGTCAGAATCACACTGACAGCTGGAGTCATTAGGGAGGCACATTACTGCACAGACAGCGATGCCAGCAGAGCTGCGGCTCACAGAGACACTGGAAGAGGTGATAATCCTGTGAAGACTCCCAGAGATACCTAAGTGTTTTGACACTCACAGTTCAAGTCCAGAAAAACGAAGTGTTACAAAAGTCTTGCGAGCATGCCTAAAAACAATGTGAAAGTACCAGCACCGAACACATGAAGGTACAATTTAAGAGGGGTATCCGTCACGTGTGCAGTGATTCCCGCCCTGTGAACAATGCACTCCCCACGGCTGGGGGCACAGAGAACGAATCAGAGTCGTCAAACGAAGGCAGCCTGGCTGTCGTCGACACGCTGGTACACCTGCAATGCAAGGCTTTGACGAGAGACGTGTGTCTGCGGGTGACAGCCGGTGCTCACCCATCTTGCCTATGAACCGAATTTTATTTCTGTCCTATCGGTATATCGTAAGAGGTAATGCATGATCAGGGCAATGATCAAAACGTTAATGTTCTATTTTAAAAACAATGTTTACAGTTTATCTGGTGTTAGGGCTTTAAAATTTTTATCTTTAAAAACTAGACTCTGCTCAGGTTTCAGATGGGGCTCAGAACAGATTTTACTAAATGTGAACATCCCTCTTCCCCAAACCTTATTAAACATGGCTGTATGGAACTTCAGCACGTTAAAGAACATGGTGCAGGATCGGATCCAGTTAGGGACATATCACCAAGGGAAACACTGATTCCTAATGGAATTTGAATCAGCCTAGCTGTCCCTCCTACTGATTGTAAATAAAGCAGGAAGCCACTGCCCTGTCCACATCCTAAACACTTCATTTTAAAATTTATTTCTGACAAAGGTGCTATTTTAAAGGGTACATAAAAGTGACATATATATTTACATATCTGATAAGAACAACATTTTAAAAGGCTCCCTACAATGTTGTCTACATGTATTTTTTGGGAGGGGGCATTAATTTTTTTAAAAAGGCACAAAGCTATTTTTTATATTACAGATGAAATTACAGAGTTGCACTTTAGCTTGGTATAAAATTAATCTTTTTAATTTAATGTCCTGGCAATGGCTATATTGGATTCCGACCAGGGGAGCTGTTTATTTCCCCCAACATTGCCAATGTTTGCTGAAAGCTACAATCAGCTAGAAATGTGAAAAGCATTTGGTTAAGTGTCATTAATAGGATGACATAAAATATTCTTCTCAATTCATAGTACAGAAATTACTCTACATTCTGCAGTGTGCCCCCTGCCCCACATCTGTCTTCAGGAACACACACACAACACTATCCAGAGATCATAAACATCATGGGGACACCGGAGTGGGAAGAGGATTTTACTAGTGGCGTCAGCTGTCTTTACATTTACCAATTCCACACTCCTTCTGGTTAGCTACCTAGTTCACAAAGCACACATCACAGCTCCTTGGAGATCGGATACATACTACATCTCCTTCTGAGCCATTTGGCAACCACAGCTTCCAACGGGAGTCCCACAGTTCTGACCATCAGCTGCAAATTCGTAGCCACGTGTACCCCATGTTTACTGGGGCAATGAGATGCAACACAGATGGGACTGTCCAAATCTGCAGCATGGTTAGATGCAGCATTAACGGAAGCAGATATTATACAGAACTACTGAAGTTCTGCAAGATCTGTTTATGCTCTTCAGGATGGATACTCATACATACTCACAAAATCAATTAACAAAGTATGTACCTAATAAGCTGCAGGTATTCCTTATGGTGGCAGACAGAACAGACAGAATACCGATGTACACACCCGTTTCTGCAGTGAGACCAGGGCATCCACCTGACAGCTACCGCTGTGGTAGCAGATTCAACTCCTCCGCCCGGGGGGAGCACTAGAGAGTCCAACTGAAACTGGGAGCATCACTTGGTCCCTAGGGGCTGCGTGAACTCCGTAGCAGACATGTGTACTCTATTCCTGGTAGCTTAGAAAATTCACTCTTCATATCCAGGAGGGGCACATAAACCAAATACACAGCAGCCATTCTTTCCTGCAAGCAGGTAACAAAATAGAAGGGTTTCTGTCCCCAAACAGGATAGTGTATGTTGTGTGTAGGTGACCTGTGCAGCTACCAGTACAGAGTAAGACTCATTGTCCTACACAGCGTTCAGTTCATCATAGGAAATATAGTTTCCTGTGGTAGGTAGTTCTGGAGTGTAGTTTATTGTGGAAAATTGGCATTTTTACTTAGAGACAAGGGCAAAATGCACATTAAGTATCCACTTGGGCCCTGAAGAGATGCCAGACATGAAACGGATCGTGTCTGCCTGCAGTCCACACCAAACTGCACACACTCCACCCGCTAGTGTGCTACCATGGGGCCAGACACTCTGGACACAAGACGCGCATTTCGGTGTAAATGGAAACATCGGTAAGGCTCTTCTCTGTGAGAAGGGGCCAATTTAGTGAGTATCTCCGGGGTACACATCAGCACTATCTCTTCTGTATACGCTGTAAGAAAGACTAATATCAGGGGAAACGCCTTTTATCTCCAGGAAAGCTAAGACAAAGGGAGACTTCTGAGAGGTGAGTGTTCTGCCCTCTTTACTTCCCCTCAGCGGGCACCCCGGGCGTGCGAGCGAACGGGGGTCTGCAGCGCAGGCAGGGCAGTGATCTCGCAGGCAGCACTTTCCGTAAACCCGGGTTAGCATCTGGACCGGCAGCCGTTTGGAATGAAGTGTCGAATCTTTGCTGCCCGCCGCAGGGCAGCACGGCACACACCAACGACCCAGGGGCACTCCTGATGTGGAGGCTCCCACTGACATGTGAGCTGGGGACAGAGGGTTATCCTCTTCCAATCGCCTGCAACTCATGTTGCAAGCTGAACTTGCTGGGTTTGCCACCGAAAACACAAAGCTTCCTCTGCATCTCCTGATGCATGTTTAAAAAAAGCAGCAGAGCCCTTCACACATGGTTCGCGTTCTTATTGTTTGCTTGAGTGTTTCTGATTTGTTGGGGGGGAAGAAGAGACCCTTGTTGTACGAAGTTGGGCAACTCCCCAGAGCCCAACACTCCCAAGGTAACTCACTGCTTCGGGGTACTTTACCTTCGTGTGGGGCTGGGTCTTGATGGAGCCGTATTCATATTTCTTCTTTCCGCTGCCTTATTAATATCTGAAAAGAATAATCAACCCATCTGTTCAATGCTACGGAATAAAAACAAGATCATCAGCACATTTCAAATGAAAGCAACAACAAAAGAACTACAATGACAACCAGATGGTGTAAGAAAATCCATTCAGCAGACACACTGTCACTTGGGCAGTTTTTATTAAGTTACGGCAGTACACTGTCACGGCTAGGTAAGGAATGTGCTCAGTTTTCTAGCTAACACATAATTTGTGTGCAACTGATTATGTCAATGCTTTAATACTTTGTTAAGCCCTGAACCTAACACCTGCCCCCTCCAAAAGGGGAAAGATTCTTTTTTGAGGGGAGGAGTGGCAGAAAAAAAAAAAAAGGGTTAAGAAAAAAAAAAAAAAAGAGCAAAGGCAAATAATTCCATTTTATGTTACACAGAAGTAAGATCTGGACTCCATTGTCTTGAAACTTCCAAATCTCCACGAAACAGGGCCTCCATTTAGTGTGCCTTGTGTGGTATTCCACTGGATAGACTCCTCCAGAATGAGATGTGGAGAAGAAATTGATGAATTTTTTTCTGAACAAAGTATATGACATGTTAACATCCATGACCCTCACAGACAAGTTCCTGAGAATAAGAATTGGCATTTGGTATAGCAGGGTTAGTACTCAACACTCCTCATGAGAAGTTTTCATCAAGAAGCCTGGCACACACAACTACGTAAGGGAGAAAATCATGCAAACTTACAGAAAAGCTGATTTTTGTAGTCAAAGCCTAGTTGCTAAAAACAAAACAAATCAGCTTTGTAAAAACCGAACCACGGACAAATAAGAATTGATCAAGTGTCTAAAGAAATATACCAATCTATGCCCTAAAACAACACCTGATGATTTGATATGATTTCAAGATATATAAATGCATTTATATAATGCATTTATATAGTTTATATACAAATTTCATACTTTAGTTGAGAGATAAAACCGCTTCCTGCTGCAGTGCAGTTTTGTTGTGCTTGTTCCGTATCAAGCAGTTGATATTGTATCTAAGGACATTAAACGTATTAAGCTCTCACATGAGTGGTTTAAAAACTGTAATCATGTGTTTAAAAACTCCAACCAGAAAGACCTATCACACGGAAGACCAGAGAAACAACAACGACAAAGACGCGAAGGGTCTGGCGTAGCCCTCGCCCTGCTGTGGTGACAACTTCTGAGTTCTGTTCAAGTCAGAACAATCTTCAATTCCAGTGTAAGTCAGAAGTCTTTTTCGATAACGCCTAGGAGAAGAGTAGCTTTTGACAGAACTGAAGGTAACATAAACCTAAATAGCCAGATTTAGCACATTCTAAATAGCCTCTTACTTTTTCAGTTAAGAAGACACCAGCTATAATCCCTCTATTAAAAAAAAATCAGAAAATATTTTCTATGTAGGACCTGGCCAGTAATAGCTAACCAAGGCCTTGGTACTATACATGGCGCTTTCGCAATTTAAATTACATATAATGATAACCCCACTTCTTTTAGATACAACTGTGAAGAATATCAGCTAAGCTTTAGAAGGGTCTACTGACCTAGTGTGCTCACTTCCTTTGTACTACTTTCTAATATAGGGTGACTATGATTCAGAGAGGAACGTGATGTCTTTGATTACTTAAGTAATTTTCTTTTTTTAAAAAAAATATTTTATTTATTTATTTTTAGAGAGAGGGGAAGGGAAGGAGAAAGAGTGGGAGAGAAACACCAATGTGTGGTTGCCTCTCATGTGTCCCCTACTGGGGACTCATTACTTAAGTAATTTTCAAAGTATCCTGAATACACTGGGGTGGTAGTGGTGTGAAGATTTCTTTTAAATAAGTACCATATTTTCCAGCAGAGTTCCAAATATTATTAAATGGTCTTGTGACTAAGGAACACCCACCTAAATTCTGACTTGACCTGGCTGACATTTAGGTGAGAATACAGAACATGGGGTATTACTTCAAATGCGAAGCCTCTATAAACACTATACACTCTGCCCTCATCGTACGAAAAGGACTTACGCTGTGTTATAACCCATGTGAGTGCCTACACATGGAACCAGGGAGGCCAAAGTCGTCATACGTGATATACCTTTAGGGCAACAAAGGTGGTTCCAGTTAGAATGAAGGAGGTACATATTTTACTTTGAAGTTGGTGAAATTTTGGGGAAATTATCTGCCATATTATTTAAAAATTTAAGATGGTCTCTGTAAGCCATTTTGATTATAATTTGCCTCTTACTATCTATTTCATTGAATAGTCCAGAGCTACTTTGATGGTGTGGCTTACATTTTTTTCTGCAAAAAAGGAGCTCTCTTAAACCATTTTCCTAAGCTCAGGAGTCAGTAAACTTTTAGTGTGCGTGGCAAGTGTTTGTTTAGTCACCCTACTTAAGGTTCCTTAGGGCTCCCTCTCAGGTGAGATATGGGGAAAATGAGCCGTGGAGATTTTTGGTAATCTCACTGCCTCAAAGAGGGCTGCTCAGGTTAGCACGGGGTTGCAGGGGTTTTCAGTGAGAGTTATGAAAACTGTCAACACCATCAATCCCCACACACGAAAACCCTAACATGTGTACACAGAACTTCGGGAAAATTCACACAACTTCTGTGATGAGTACAGAAATACAGGAGGAACAGAGAATCTACCAAAAGTGCAAATGACTCCAGGGAGCTGATCGCAGTACAGCAGAGATTTAGAGTCAAGAAAAAACCTTACCCCATCTCAATTTTTTGACATTCGATTTGAAAACTCATCAGCTGGAGGTTGGAAGTTCATTTGAACAAGTTTTCTCTTTGGGAATGCAAATACTGGAACTGGTACAGGGGGGCTTTTGTGTTAATATAGTTGAGTGAGATTATTTTCCCCCAGTTCCTTACAGAGATTTAAGCTACACCAAAGAAACAGAAATCACGTGAATGTGAAGGAGAAGGGAAGAAGACGATTTGGGGACCTTTCTGAACGTTAGGTGGAAAACCGTAACTGGCAATGAGGGAATCTCCAAGGAGAGGCAGAACGCCTCCTCCTCATGAAAAAAGGGAAGAAATGGTGCTTCTTCCTTCTCCTGATATATTTTATCGCAGCCAAATACCCTCAAGACCAAAAGTCAGTCTCTTAGTATCTCTTCCACTTCAGCATAGTTGTTAGGACTTCCATACTTTGTTAGCTACATCAGCAATGTGGATGCCGTTCAAAATCACCATCGCCACAGGTTGCTTGACCTTGGCCTGAATATCTATAATTTCTGAGTGGTCTTCCAAAAGCAGTTAAAAGCGCTACTCAAATAAGAATTTTTAGACAAGAAAAACAGTACCAACCAAAGGGATTCATTACGTAAAAGGTAAAAAAAAAAAAAAATTAGAAATGTTACACAGGAAGTGGCAGAACTTCTTAAAGCACAAAAGGGGGTCAAACCCCCCAATACCCAATGCCTGTCTACGGTTTTGTTTTAGACTGCTACACCAGACGAGGTTCTCAGAACAGTCCTTGGACAGTATTATATAGACAACAGACATGCACGTTTCATTCACAGTACCAAGGACTGCTTCGCTCCATCTACTTTTCAATATTGCCATCATAAAAGAACTCTTTTTACCTTAAAATCAATTTTTATACTCCGGCCTATCGCCATGGAAAACAACGGGAACGATTTTGAACACGTGCAGTATAAACCCCAGCACTACTCAGTGACAGCGCCACCACTGGCTGCTGAACAAACCCAGAAGACTATGCAATTCCAGTAAGTGACTACAAATGAAATAAAACTCTCCAAAAGGCTTGGCTGAAAACCAACTAACAATTAGGCATTACTAAATCGGAAATACGTGATGATAAAGATAATGCCACTTGGAAAACCACACTGATAAGACAGTGGATATTATATATTAAATTCCTAAAACTGGGAGTGGAAAGAACAAAACTTCTCAAACTATATTTATGAAAATGACTCTGATAGTAGTATACTATAACATCAGGGATATTATAATGAGTTACACTGTAACTATTGGTAATAACAGAATGCTCTGCTTTAACTGTTAATTAATTAAGTCCACTTTGAAAACTACACGTTCCCTGCTTGATTATCTTTTATTCTCTAATTAAAATAATTATTATGTCTTTAACTGTATTAGAATACTGACCCTGGGAAGAGAAATAGGGAAATGATGGCAACTTATATTTACACAATGTTCACTCTACCCAAGAGCCTTTACTAAAAACATTACGTGCATTATCATCTCATTCAATCCTTTCAACAACTCTTGGAGTTAAGTACTATTCTGATTTCTACTTTGCAAACCAGACAATCTGAGGTTTAGAGAAATCAAGTGATTTGTATGAGATCCCATGAGCAGCAGGAAGCAGAAGGACATGGTTTCCATCTTGAAAACTCTTGCTAGGATTCCTGATCAAATGCTGATGGGACCTGGAAAAGGTCCAATATTTAAGTGACCCAGACACCCAATAGGGTAGGACCTACTTATTCAACGACCGCTTCAATTTCTATCACCTCAAACTACAACATTTCTGACTTTTGCTACTGACATTCTATTCACTCCAACTCTTCAGAGAAAAATTCTCTACCCAAATTTAATTTCCTGCCCTTTGTACTTCTTTTGAGGAGACAACACTTGGCTAGGATCAGCAAATATGAGTTCTAGTCCTACTTTGGGAGGGGGAGCAGGGAGAATTTAGTTGAGTCACTCGATTTCTCTGAACCATGGATTCTCGACTTGTGTTAGTTATGTTGAATCAAGGAAAATATCAACTAAGAGGAGAAAACTCACTAAGCTGGATCCACAAAGGTTGAGCTAATCTAAAGTAATAAAGTTCTAGTTACAAAATACTTAAAATACAGGTTCATTTGAAACATGTAAAATTTCAACTATGTAAACTATAGAAGTGGAGGTCCTTAGAGAACTAAATTAATGAACACGAAAAGGACAGTTTATAATCAGTACATCGAATGCTCCTATGCCTACTATGTCACACACACTCAGTTCTAGGCCGTAGATAAATGGAAATAAAAGGCTAAAGCCTCTGTCTTAAACTTTAAGGCTTAAAGGAGTTCACTGTCTATAAAGGAGAGAAGCACATGCACACGGATTAATGACAGCATAATCTAGTGAGACTATGGCAGAGATAATGAAGGCCTCACTAAGTGTATGGCAGGGGAGAAGTGCAAGGCAGAGAGGACACTGGGAAGAATGGGTGGGAAAGTGGCGGGGGGCGGGAGGGGGAATGAGGGAGGCAGGGAAGGCCTAAAAGTAACATTTAAATGGAGTTCTGAAAGATGAGGAAGAGTTTACCAGAAAGACAGCAGTCATTCCAGCACACGCAAAGGTAAAGGAATGGTTTGAAGGACATAATAAGTTAGAAATACCATAACAAGTTTAACGCAGGGGGGACAGAAGAAGAAAGAGAGGAACTACAGGTGCAAAGTTAGATTAGATCACAAAAACCTTTGCTGTGGAAAGGGAAGAAACTGGCGGCAAAAGGCCTGTTAGGAAGCTATGAACTGAATGAACCACCACAAGTAGTCCGAGTGAAGCCAAATAATGAAGGCCTACCATTGTATTGTACGAGGGGAGACCCCCCAAAGCCCAGAACTTATTTATTAAAAAATGTGTATTTATTCTTACATGTTTAAACTTCAGTCAGCTTCAAAGTACTTGCTATTTGGTGCAATACACCTATCGACACTGCTCGAAACAGTTTTTGAACTCATCGATTTTGCTGCCTTTTAGTGCTTCTGCCATTTTTTGTTTCACCTCTTCCACATGGGCACAATGTTTCCCTCTGAGGACTTTTTTCATCTAGGGACACACACAAAAAAATCGCCTGGGGTGAGGGCAGGTGAATAGAGAATAGGGGTAGGGGGTCACGCTGGTTTCGGTCAAACGCTGCTGAACACTCAGCGTGGTGTAGGCGGGTGCGCTCGTAAATCACCCACCATGAAATGGGCAAATGCCCTGAAAGAATTTTCAACAAAATTCACTGTAGTCAAAAGCAGCCTCTCACAACGCCAGCTGGTATACTGCAACAGATGGGTTCCTAGAACACTCACCTAACAGGGGAAGCCTGTACTACAAGGGGTCCACCCTCCAGAAGATAATTCCCCCTTTTTTTGGGGGGGGGCCTCATATATTACTCAAAAAGAAGGAGGGTGTATTTAAACCTAAGACATTTAAAACACTGCCCATTTTAATGTTTTCAAGGACCACTGGTTTGACATTGGAAAGAACTGGTAGGAGAAAATATTTAAAAGGTTATGACTTTACCTTTAATAAAGGGATATAAAATGAAATGATGGCCAGAGGAGTCAGTAATGAATAACCAACAATCTATTAGTTTAACCCACTGTTCAGGAAAGCAGACAACAAACTACCTTTCCTTATTATTTTCTAATATGTTTAAAACATGTAATTGTGGTAAAAAAAGGTAACATTCCATCTATCATCTTAACCACTTTTAAACATACGGTTCAGCAGTGTTAAGTATGTGCACACTGTTGTACCACAGATCTCCAGAACTTTCTCATCCTGCAAAACTAAAACACCCTATACCGATTAGACAACTTCCCCTCCACCATCATTTATATACATATTATTTTCATTCTCCACATCACATTTCTTTAATGAAGGTATTAGCACCACCTTATAAGATGGGTAAAAATCAGATTCTCAGACCCTCTCTCAAACTTTCAGAATCTGATGATGAAGCCTAGGAGCAGCTGAGTCTTGGCCGGTATTTGGAAACTACGACTCTGTCATCTATTTATCCCTTGAATGCACACATAGCATTATACTCAGGTCCTCCACTTAGAAATCTCTCAAGTCCCGTATTCAAGAGGAAATACTAACTCATAATCTGTTACCAAAAAATCACAACAGCTGAAATCTATGAAAATATAATCCCTGAAAACAGTACAGAAAGCATAATCACACAGCTACCCCCAAAGGAAATGGAATCATGAGTCCAAGTTTCCATAGTGCTAAAGGTAATAATAATAGCTAATTATAAGATCAGTTGCTCCCACCCCCAAGAAGGCACGGGCAGCCCACCATTTCTTTTCAATTACATCTTATCATTTAAAACATATCTCGAAAACTTAAGCCCCCCATTACCTAGTTACAAATTGACAGAAAAAATACTAGCCACTGAGCTTGCCACTTTTTGGTAACATACATTTCTTTGGTTAAGAAAAGGCAAACTGTCAACTCAAGTTCTATCTAAATTCTGCAACTGGAGCTGTCAGTGTTGTTTTGCTGGCAGGGGCCGGTAACACCTACTTCTTTCTGAGGCATTTAGTTTTTACGCCTAAGTGCAACTCTTCGCCAAAGGAGGAAAATGGCCACACAGATATTTCAGATCCACACCACTAAAAGGAAAGTGGAGTGAATCTGAAGTTAAGAAGCTGACTAATCTCGGTGGTCTGGCTCTCTTTGTTCTCAAGAAGGTGAAAGCATCCTACTGAATGGAAGGCATTAAAAATATTGAAAACCCAACAGGAACCCTCTTATTATCTCTAGTTCAAATCGCGAAGCCAAAAACATTTTACAGTTTAAAGTGTTGCTTAAAATGAATCTATTAATGTAAGCCAACAATAAATGAGAGTTGTCATTTCCCATCAGTAACTGGGATAAGAATGGATTAGTACTACGATCTGCTTCAACCTTCTATTTCCAGTGAAAATGCATTTCCTGAAGTCCTGAACCAGGGGTTCTCAATCTTTAATGTACACAAAAAACCACGGGGGAGACTTCTGAGAAACAGAGTCCCTAGCCCCCAGCTCCCGAGACCAGCCAGCCAGCTGAGAGTAGGGGCGGGGGGCCGCACTCGAGGACCTGTATCTCCATCGAGCTTTCCCAGTGGCTCTGGTGCTGTACTAGTTAGGGTTCTCAAAGGCTGCAAAAGGTTCAGTTACACATTTACAACCTTAAACTTTAAAACTGAACAAAAAAATCACATTTTTCCTTTTTCTTCTTTTGGATATCAAAAATAATTTTGAGAGATTAAAAATAAACTTCTTGAATTTTCTTTGACCCTAAATACATATTATTAGTTCCTCAATCTCCAACTGCATAATTAAGTATACTCACTCAAAACCAAATTACTTATAATTAAAATTCTCCGAAGTGCACTCACTGGCTGCAGGACCGACCACGTCTTCAGTAATTCAATCATTCCAGAAGCCCATCGGGGGACCGCTCTAGGTGCGCTCTACAGCTATGAGACACTCTGCGCTCCAGCATGACTCTGGTCATCCTGACCCTCGCCTGAGTCGTCGGTCGTTCCGCAGGTCACCAATAAAGTTGTCATGAACATGAAATACAGGGCGAAACAGTCTTATGGACGAGAAAAGTTCTGGGGCTTTTTTGTCAGAAGTAGTAGCTCCCCAGAAGAGGGGAATTACATCAAAGTAATTGGACTGTTAATCTCTTCTTCTCTTTCAGTGATAGGATAAAGAATGAAAATGGCCATCCCGATGAACATCCGTATCTGGTGGCAATAAAACCCCCACTAAGCGGCAGCAGGCGCGCTGGTATCATTACGCACTTAGCCGTCAGGGCACTTCCCATTTCCCCAATGTGCTGCTGCTTCTGACAGTGTGGCCTTGCCCTGATCCTCTCACCAATGAGACTGACGTGGAGGGTAACTTTCTGTCGGTCACTACTGCCCTGTAATTCCTTGACAGGTTACTTTAACTCCGCTCCAGCTGACTAGTCCAGACAAACGTGTATTCTGTTCACGAGACAAATCTTTTGGCATAAAAAATACTGAGCTTTGAACACACTCATCTCAAAGGCACATAGTAACCATTAGTAAATCACAGATAAAGAGAGAAAATGAAGAGTAGCCACAAGTTTTGGGGAACACTGGTACTTCAAGAGGTTCATGGGAGGAGGGTGGAGAAAGGCATCACGGTATCTCCTGCCTTGGACATCAACACTGCACATGTTTGGCACGGGAAAGCCTCGGAGAAGTTCTGGAGTAAAGGACACCGCTTCGACCTCTCTGTGTCCCCATTTTGCTGGGTCACGAAATCTTTTATCTCCAATAATGTCTTTCGAGTTCTACTAAATATGTGATTTGAACAAGACATCTAACCTCTCTGAGACATTATTTCCTCATATACAAAAAAGATACAGTAATAATACCAGTCTACCTATCGCACAAGATGACAGGAGCAAATGAGTCGGTATTTGTAAACCTGTTTTCGTAAACCATATGCACTGCTGATTGCACGTTATTATCACCACTGAGCGTAATAATGAGTTTAGAAGTAGGCACTTCACTCTTCATGGGAGTCAAGAATAAAAACTGCGGAAGGAAAGAAAATAGCAAACATATTTCCTCCAAAGGCTTGCCATTCTTTATTCTTTTTAAAAAAACTTTATTGATTGATTTTAGAGAGAAACATCGACTTGTTTGTCCCACCCGTACATGCACTCATCGTTGATTCCTGTCAGTGCCCTGACCAGGGAGCAAAGCTGCAACCTGGGTGCATCGGGATGATGCTCTGACCAACTGCGCGACCTGGCCAGGGCGGGTTTTCCACTCCCACAAGCACAACTGCATGTAATTGACTCGCCCGGCCCTAACAAGCCACACAACGGCACTGCCATCTGCAGGCCACAGAGAGGGGATGCTTGCAACAGTTATTTAAAATGAAACCATCAGGCACCTTTTCTCATGGGACTTCTAAAGCCTTTCCAAAAACTGTCTATTCTTGGCTTTTGAGCACTGGTAGATGAGGCTCCATTTGCTGAAGTTCTGAAATTGACTCTTGAGTAAAATCAAATTCTCATTTCTTTTCTACTTAGAAATGTGAAGAAAATTACCTTAGCCTTGTGTAAGGTTCTACATCTTGCTCATACGAAAGTAATCCCAAAGAATAAAGATTTCTTGTTTTAACATGGGCTGAGGAAAAAACCCTTAAACAGCCTGAGCTGACTTCTCAGAGTAACCTTTCAGTGAATTAAAGTAAATGTGTTCTCTCACACCCAAAAACAGAGGTTCTGAACAGACTATAAACAGAACAGACTGTTAGCTGATAAGTAAGTTAATTTATCAGTGGGACCTCGAGTAACAACCTGCACCTCGAAAACTTCCTTCCACTGGGCCTTGCAATATGGTTTCTCTGGCACGTTCTACAAGGAAAATCACTGTTTCTATGGTTTAGGTGAAGAGATTTTTGTCAGACGTTTCAAAGACTATCTGGAGCTAAAAGAAAGGCCAAGAAACCAGAATGAAGGGAGAAACTGACGCTAGCAATAGCCCAGTGACCTCCAACACCCAGGACGCCATGTTTGGGCTTTACTACTGGTCTGAAAAAGTCTACGCTGAAAGTTAGTTTTCACACCGACTGGCTCATAGGGAAAATATTAAATCTCGAGTTCTCAAACCCCGAACTGCTCCATCAACGTTTGCAAAAACATCTTTTTATGAACCCTCAGGTGCCTGCCACACCACAATGCTGTAAGAAAACCGAGGCGGCCCACCAGGTGCGCTTGAGGGAACGGCTCCTGCAGTTCCCCCGGACTACCGTTTTTAGGTCAATAATGGGAATCAATTTACAACCAGAAGGCTTATCATGTTCACTGCCATCCCCCAATATCCTGGAGCATTTCATAGAATCTGCCATGCCACAGGGGAAAATTCTGTGCACAAGGCGAAAGCCAGAAGGACAATTAACCCCACACTCCTAGGGCAGCGTTTCCCAAAGCGCTGAATGCAGAATAACTTCAGGAGGAACAAGGACGCACTGTTTATTTTAATAGATAGGTATTTATTTTTTATGAGTATTAGAAAAGTAACTGGCTTCCATTATAGGTTGTGATTTACGTTTCCACCTTAAACAATATATTTCAGAAGGGGGAAAAAAGAGAATCAGTTTAAAGGAAAAAAATTAACATTTGGTAGATAAGCAGCAGTACAGATGACCCGGACATGAAGAGGCAACGCGAGAGCCTGGAATTCGGGGAACGTCGTCCTACAGAAAAACCCTTGGAGGGTTGTCCCGTCGTGGAAAGTGCCGTGGTCTCGAGACAGGAGAGCCAGCAGGTTGGGGCGCTTAATTTCCGGGGTAACCTCAGCACAGTTTCTTCCCCCGTTCTCTGGGACCGGGGTCCGGGTCATATAATAGACAGGGGTGTCACATAACAAAGAGACGCCTCGAGGATGCTATCAAAGGGCCGGGAGACACCGGCGATCCCGGACAGCGCTTGGCTCGCCGCACGGCGCTGTACGCCACGGAAAACGCCGGGTGAGGTGCCCACGATCGGCCCGGGTTCGAATCCCGACTGCGCCACCGACTCGCCGAGGACGCGCAAGCGAGCGACTTCACCGTTCTGAGAAGGGGGGACAGGTGTGCAGCACTAGTGTACAGAGAAGCCTGGGGGCTATAGTCGGCGATTCGCGCACGGACAGGCGGCTGCGGTGCGGAGCCGTGGGACCTGAGTCCACCACTGGCCTCCCGGAATGGCCGGGCCTGGGCCAGGCGAGAGCCAGAGGAGGCCGCGCCCCGCACCGGGCATGCGCAGTCCCGCGCGCACCCGGAGAGAGCCGCGGTCGCGCGTCTAGTGGGCCCTCCAGCTTCAGCCTCCCCATCCGGCCCAGGTTACCCTCAAGGCCTGCCCGTTAGTCCCTAGCCGCGGCGGACGGCCACCGCTTCCCGGCACTCACCGCTACCAGTGCGGCGGGCTCCCGGACGCTCCTTCGTCTCAGGAACGCCGCCGCCGCCTCTGCCTTAGCCCACCTGCCCGCCGTAGGACAAAGGCGCCACCAACCGACCGGCGCGGGCACGAGGCAATGGCGGTTGGGGCGGAGAGTAGGGGCAGAGGGCGCGCACGCAGCGACAGGCGCGGCAATGTCGCAAAAGCGCGCGAGTTTACGGCAGGGCTGAGTTGGGGAGTCGATTTCCTTAGCAATTAGGGCGGGGAAGTGGCTCCTTAGCGGCAGTTACAACGCTAGGAGTTGCCTAGTAACGGCGTCCTCAGCCAGGTCTCTCCCACCTCAAACGGCTTTGCGCTTCTAATTTTCAGAGAGCCGGCCTTCCTTTCTGTGAAAATAGATCATGTAAACTCTAAAATATTTTGATTTAATCTTGTATAAAACTAAACAAGAAAAGAACACTTTAGATGTGTGTTTTGGAGATCTGTATGTGTGTGTGCGTGTGTACACACACAGAGTTTTTTCTTGTAATCTCCGGATCACAAGGGGCAAAGAGAGCAGAAGGGTAGAGAAAATGTTTTATTTGAATTTACATTTCAATGGGCTGTGTGGGTACCCTATTCGTTTCACCGATAAGAGGCAAAAGACTTCGGTGATATAGCCACAGGTTCTTCTTGCATTATTTATTTTTCTTGGAATACTCAATGCCAGAAATAAATTTCCCAGAATGTTAAATGTCGACGGTGAAGCATGTATAATGCTGTATTATTTATTTAATCTATAGAACATATCTGTCACAGAGAATGGCATTCGTTGTAAATACACTTGATTTATCACACTATGGCTATATGAATCAGGTAGGCTCTTTTATGAGTGAGGAAATGCCTCCGACCCCAAGGGCTCTAGTTTTTCTCCTTGTGACAAGCAAAAAATAGTGGCTGT
>PVKM010027532.1:0-18740 GCA_004027735.1 Carollia perspicillata
TGGTAAAAACAGACACACGAAGAGGCTCAGCATATGTGTTCATTTGACCCTACTGACCCTGCTCAATCTTCTCCAAGAGCACCAATGGTCAGAGCAAGCAAGAGCAGAAAGTCTCAAGACGAAGAATTTTTCTCAGAACAGCAGAATGTGAATGAGCGGAGGGTGAATCACTTATGGCTCTTTTCAGTGCAAGTTCTTAACTTCTACAAAGGGAACTGATGTATTCGTTCCAGCTGGAGGGAGCCCTGAGGGAGCCCTGAGCCTTCTTTGGGCTTTTCTCCCTCTCTCCCCACTGCCTCGATCTCTTTTCTTCTTCCTTCCACCCTATGCCTCTGTATGTCTCTCCCCCTTTTCTTCTCTTCCATCTTACTTTTATCTCTCTCCTTTTTTCCCTTTCCCTTCTGAAAACTTCATTTTCCCTCTCTTATCCACAGTCTCAGTAAGGTCAGATTAGACTGAACACAGTAAGGTCAGTTTTTTAGTCAGTATTAGAGGTACTAGAGATACTTAGATTCTGAGTTAGTTGTCGGTTTTTTAATTTTATTTTTAGAGAGGGGAAAGGAGGAGGGAGGGAGGGAGGGAGGGAGAAAAAGAGGGAGAAAAACATCATGTCTCTCATGTACCCCCAACTGGGGACCTAGCCCACAACCCAGGCGTGTGCCCTGACTGGGAACGGAACCTGCAACCCTTAAGGTGCTTCAACTCTTTGGTTCTCAGGCCAGAGCTCAAATCACTGAGCCACACCAGCCAGGGCTGAGTTGTCAATTTTAAAATGGTCTGAAGTCTTAGAGCTCACAAAGCTGTAGGTGGTGGAAATGGAGCCTGCACAGGAATAGAAGGGGTACCATAACACAGCAGAACACATCTCCCTATCTCTTGTATTCTCCACAGGAAATTATGAAAACTGTACTCACTATGCAGTCCCTGCCTCTGCTGCTGCTGCTGCTGCAGCCACTTCCACTGCAGGTTTTTGGTCTTCCAGATGATGTGGCAGAAGAATTCGAAGATTATAAAGATGAATTATATAGCACAGGGCCTACCAAACCACCTACCAAAGAAAGTTTCCAAAAGCATGTCATAATTCCTCCTAGATTTCCATTATATAATGAATACGACTGTACTTATGAAATGCTGTTCAGAAATGTTCATGACAGGTTTTACTGTAGGAAAGATCATTTTTTCCTCGCAGTAGCATATGATGACTTACAATGGGCCTGTAGCAGCAGGTATGTGCCATGTAAGAATGGAGTTAGGAGATGTCACACGACTGAAAAAATAGTAGATGGACTGCACTGTCACTTAACAGCGGGAATTAAGATTACAGACTGTACTTACGAAGCTTTTTACAAGAAGGGATTTCCCCTTATCACTTGCCGATGGCAAGATGAAATTGGAGAAATGATTCCTGAGCACGTAGATACTATTTTGGAACTACCTGGCAGGGAGTAAAGTGTCAGCCACTAGGAAGATATCTCCTTCCCACCATTCTAGAAGAGTAGTCTTTATAGAATGGGAGGATATCCCCCTCTCCATACTGATTCTTAGAGGTCAAAGTTGAGAAAGGTCATTTTGATCCATTCATTGTAATCATCCACTTCCCTCTCTTCTCCCCCTAACACCACAGGCAGGTTCAAAGTCAGGGCTCAGACACGTGACTTCAAACCGGTCATGTAACTGAGCACATTGTGAATGTATTATGAGGACGAATGCCTGTAGTGGGAAGATGGCCGCTACCAAGAGGAACAGAAAATGGTTGCCTGAAGTGTGCCCCGAAGTTGTATTCATGTGAATCTCTAGTTCAGTAAAAATAATTAAGTGCATTGACTTAGTGAAGTGTCTCTGGTGTGGTCACTTACCAGTGTCACTGGTATGAGGTTTCGTAGTTTGGATTCCCTTTGTGAAACGATTTGTAACAAAAAGATCTCAGAGCCCCTTGAGAAATTATGTATTGCAAGTCATCTATCTGGTGCTATATTTGTAGGTATTTTGCTTGTTTTATTCTTTCCATACAACACAATATTCATGGGAAAATGAAAGTATAGGTTCTGATAGGAGATACCTCAGGATAAATACCTAAATACTCAGGATAACACACTTCCCAAAGGGTTTTTCAATTATTTGATGCTTCTTTTATGGATTCCCATACCTTTGATTTAGCTTATTCACAAAATTACAAACAATTCATCACTCTTGTCGGTCACATTTGTTCACAGTTCCTTTCTCCACTTCCCATAGGCGTGGCTTATCTAAGACCACTTTCAAACAGGCTCAGTATGACTGAAGACTCAGTATGATAAAAGAAACCTATCTGTCCAGTTTAGGTAATAATTTCTCTTCTTTTGTCTGTGAAACTTCTTAATATTTTAAAATAATTATTCCCTCTAACTAACACATGGAAAACTGGATAAGGAGTAGTGATAGGAAAGGGTAGGGAGGGTGTCTATTTCTCCACATTTCTCTGCAATCCAATCTGCTCATCTTTTTACTTTCCCTATCCTTGTCTTCAGACTCAGAGCTAAGGTCCTAATTCATAAATCGGTTGATATAAATAGGGGCCTAGAGTTCATTCGTTTATTCACTAAGCATTGAATGTCCGTGCATGACAGTCACTTTGCCAGCTCTTGGGCCTATGGAGTGAAGTGTGGCTATCTGGTTATAGCTTAAGTTGTTCCTAAAACTAGAATTCAAATAGATTCAGGTGTACATGGTTAACTGGTGAGACCATATTTGAAAAGATTCTAGTTACATAAGGAGAATCGCTGAAGAAGAAGGGTCGGCATGATAAAAAGGAAAATGAAAACTGGTGCAGAGAAGCAGGAATGTATTTCACTTCCGTCGACCTCTCCATCCCACATTCCTCACACACATGCCACACACCTGGCCTTTTTGACCAGTGTTTGAACTCTATGCAGAGAAGAACTTTAAGTAGAACATGTTAGAGTTATTTTGATGAAAGACCGAGGAACAGACAATACCGTTCTGGCGCTGGGGGATGAAGAGTACCATGAAGTGCTAAAGGTATAATCTCTCCCTATCCCAAAGGAAAACCACATGGCTTGGTTTTGATGCTGTTGGAAGAAAGCACATCTTGGTATAAAGCCAAGTGTCATGAAGGCACTGGCAGCTATGACATTGAACAAGACCCCACAAGTGTCTTCAAGGGTATAGGACACCATCAAGAAGAAGTGGAGTATAAGGACAAAAGACACTACCTGAGAGCTTACCCTGGAGAATCCTAGATATGACAGATATGACATACATGAGATTGTTATTTTTAATTCTCACTCGATATTTTTCATTGCTTTTTAGAAAGAGAGGAAGGGAGAGAGAGAAACATCGACTGGTTGCTTCCCATGGGGGCCCCTACTGTAGACTGTAGACTGTAGATCACAGATTGTAGGCACCTGGACCTGGGATCTCACATGCCTAGTAGGTGCCAGGAGCCAGACAGGGTGGGGTTGGGGGGTCATATGCCCTGGGAGGGAGAAGAAACCTGCACCTAGGTATGTGCCCTGGCTGGGAATCAACGAGCAGCCTCTTGTTCTGGGATGATGCTCCAACCAAGTGAGCCACTCCAGCTGGGGTGACATGGGTGAGATTTTAAAGCATAGAGGATTATAAATGCAGACACAACTCATTTTTCCCTCAATGAGCTAATCCTTTTTTTATCTGAGGGTTGTAATAGGAACCTGAAATTTTATCTGAGCATGCAGCCACCCAAAGTAAAGGAGATATTTCCTAGGGTTGTTTTTTTGTTTTTGTTTTTCAACTAAAATGGAACATGTGGCTAATTTCTAGACAATGGGACACCTATAGAAAATAAGCGAAATGAGCATCTATCTTGGATCCTGACATGGAAGCCATGTGCTAAGTTTGGCAGAGCAACAAAATAGAAAGAGCCTGTATATAACCCTGTGAGCACTGTACTAGGCATGAACTGACTGTCCCTGGACTTCAGAAAAAAAATGGACTTTAGGCAGAGAAATAAGTACCTGTCTTGTTTCAGCCACTGCTATTTGAAGTTTCTGCCACTGTCAAACCAATTCTAAATATGTACTGGAACTGGGAAGAGGGAGCAAACTCATTGGAGGCGTAGGTTGTTACTATTAATACAAGCCTATCAATAACCCCTGAGGAGGTTTAGGTTGCCCAAGCATAGGCCTGATGTAAATTTTAGGAATTAAATGTAATGATACAATTAGAAAAACAGAAGCACAACAGCTGACGCTGTCAGGCCAATGGTTAACCTCTTCTTCTAACTATTTTCCTATCCCTACTTTTTACCTCAAATATTCCAGCAAAGGAGACTAACAAAAGAAAATTCAAATACCAGGATTAGTAGAAACAACTCTTAGTTAGGAATTACAATTTGGAATGCATCACTGACCTATTGACAAGCCTGGAGGACCATAGAAATTTTTGTGCTTCATTAGCCTTGGGTGATTCTTCTTAATCTTGAGACTACCTCTAATCAGGTAGAGGTGAGACTGTTTGGTCAATCTTTTGGTTTTCTAAGCCCCAAGCCAAGACCCAAACTGAGATTCCCAGTGCTCTGCATCCTTCTATCCACCTTGTGATTTACCACCACAGGTCATAAAACAACTTTGTGAGGTACCCAAAGTGCAGTCAGGCACTGACTGAGTTAATGAATTTAGGAGTGTAATTTGTGAGTTAAATTTAAAAACCAAAGGAAGAACTATAGGCTTTAGTTCTTTTTTTATTTTAACCAAAATAATTCCCCTTGTTAAAACCAAAATAAACTTCTCAGTAGGTATTCTGGAAAAACTGTTTTGAGTGCACCAAAAAACCTGAATCAACCCTCATAACTTTTGCCCCTCAATAACCCGATGCCATCGGCATGCTCCTGGTTGCTGCTCAGTGCTTAGTGTACAAAAAAATCCTGATGGTGTGTGGCCTGGGGCCTGCCCTGAGCCTTCTGTTTCTGGCTAAGAGCTAAGACAAGTAGAATGATAACCTTACTGCGAGACCCTTGGGGCACGATCATGCTTGGGCACGATCAAAAGACAGAGTTGACAGGTTGAAAAAATAATGTAGGCAATAAGGAACATTCTGATATGAGCGGTATATGCACACACTGACCTCATTATTCAGGATATATGAAAGGTCAACTGTGTTCCCTGAATGGAAACAGGTACCAATTTCTTTCTTATTTCAAACAGTAATGATAAAACCCACAAAACTTACACGTCCAGACCTGTAAAATAAGGCTACACTTCCACTAAAAAACAAATTTTAATCCTGACTGGTATGGCTCAGTGGGTTGAACGTCATCCTGCAAACCCAAAGGTCATCAGTCTGATTCCTGGTCAGGGCATATGCCTAGGTTGCAGACCAGGTTGGGCGCATGCGCTAGGCAACTGATCAATGTTTCTCTCCCTGTTTCTTTCTCTCTCTTGAAAAATAAACATAAACAAAAAATTTAAAGACTTCAAATGCCCTTGTGCCCAATAAGGAATGTAATCTCCCTTTAATGTCCTTGGGTAACTTCTGAATCTACTTGGAGTGTGGACTTTATGCAGTCTCACAGATACTTCACGTCCTTGCCATTGCTCTCTCTGTTCAGGGGTCATGTCCACTGACTGTCCTGTCAGCGGACGTCACTGGCCTGTCTCCACATTGCTGATGCTGCTTCCTCTTTATTTTTAGATCCCAAGATGCACTGATCAGAGCTGCTAGATAGAAACTTTTTAAAACATTTTTTTTAAAGACAGAGGGGAAGGAAGAGAGAAAGAGAGGGAGAGAAACATCATGTGGTTGCCTCTTGCACACCCACAACTGGGCACCTGGCTTGCAACCCAAGCATATGCCCTGACTGGGAATTCAACTGGTGACCTTTCGATTTGCAGTCCGGCCCTCAGTCCACTGAGCCATTCCAGTGAGGGTTAGAAATGTCTTTAAAATTAAAATTTAACAACGTTGGAATTAAAAATTTAAAAGTAATAAAATATGCAGAAGTTAACATCTTTGTATAAGCCTTTTTGTTTGCCTTTGAGGATATTTCCAAAGGACAGAATCCCACCAATAAACTTCATGGATTACATGAGTATTTGATTTGTAATTGTCACTGAGATTTACATTTTGTGTACTTTTCTATATCTGTGCTATAGTTCAATTTTTAAAGAAGATTTTATTTACTTTAGGTTTTTTTTTTTTTTTTTTGAGGTGAGGGGTGAAAAGAAGGAGAGAGGGTGAGAATCATTGATGTGAGAGAGAAACATCAATTGGTTGCCTTTTTCACGCACCCCAACTGGGAGTAACCCACAGCCCAGGCATGTGCCCAGAATCAAACCAGTGACCTTTAGCTTTGTGGGATGAAGCCCAACCAACCGAGCCACATTGGTCAGAGCTATATTTCAATTTTAATATGCTTAAGGTTTTTCTGGATCAAAGCAAAATTACATTTAAAAACTCAAGGTACATTGATGAATTTCTCCCCCAAAGCTATATCAATACATACTCTCACAAAGAGTTTCTCTAAATTCTTTTAACATTAATATCAAATTTATAACATTATATTCTAATATTAAAAATTCTGATTGTTTGCCTGGTTATTAATGGGGTCAAACATCTCGAATGTTTACTGGCAATTTATTTTTTCTTTTGTGAATTTTTTATTCACTGCCTTTGCATACTTTTCCTCTAGGTTGTTTATGTTTTATTTACTGATTTAGAAGCACTTTTATATAATGAATATTAATCCTTCTTTTAGCATATGCTGCAAATAGTTTTTATTTGTACTTTTTTAAAATTGTGCATGATATCTTTTGTCATCAGAGGTCTTAAAATTTATGCACGGAATTACAGTTGATGGTTTGCATATCCTTTAACATTATAAATACATTTTCCTATATTTTCTGCATATGTGTTTTTAACGTGATTTTTAAATGTCCTACATTTAAAATATTTAATTCATGGGAAATATTTTTAGCCTAAGATGCAAGCTAGAAATCCAACTCCACTGACTTTCAAAGGATGTCCAATGTGTCTCCACTAGTTTGCAGCTCCTCTGCCTCAGCTTCCGGTATGGTGAAATAGTGGTGTCACACACCAAACCCTCGCTGAGATCATTGAAGAGCTGAACGAAAAAATATTAGATCTCTTTGAAGGTCTCAGAGAGTGCCAAGTTAGTGATTAATTGTGGGGCTAAGTTTCAGGAAAGGAGATAGCTGAGCCTGGCATGTGGGTCTCTGTCCCCCCACCAAGACAATGCCAATTTCAAAAGTGCCACATGGGAAGCTGAGAGAAGCTTTACTCAGATTCAAAGGCCCGAATAAACAAAAATTAAAGTTTAAGACCCCAGAATGAGGAGACATCTGATAATATCGAAGGCTTTCAGTTACTATGCTGATATAGTCTAAAAGTAAGAATGAACCAGAAATAGACCTAACCTCACATGCCCTAAATCCTAGCCTCAAAGCTGATGAATAAATTTAACTAGGATTGCTAATGGTCCAAGCCCTACTTCCTGCAAAAAGTCATTCTTTTTTCTTGTGGAGGGGAATAACATCTTCCAGGACCTCAAATTATGTTTACAGTTTTTCATGTACTATATTCAACATACAATGAAAAATAACCACTGTACAAGAAGGGAAGTCATGATGGTAAACCCCAAAACTAAAGAGACCAAGAAAACAGACAATACACATATAATAAAGAAAATGGAGTTATTAGGAACAGATTTTATATTACTAATATGTCCAAGTACATACAAATATGCCCATACACAAAGTCAGTGTGGTAGTCTAGTTCTAGCACTATAGGATGACATGCCCCCTCTTGTCGCACTTGTCCGGCATCATCTCCTCTCCTTGAGTGTGGCAGGACTTGTGAATATGATGCGATAGTCATTTTATCATATTACAGTTTATGGAACCGTTGACTTGAAGTAAGAGACATTATCATTGGTGGGTCTGATCTGATTAGGTGGACTAAAAATGGGGGTTCAAGGCTTCTGAGGGAGTTGACATGAGGAGATTTTTTACTGCTGGCTTTAAGATGGAGGGGTAACCTGGCAGGGAATAGCAGGTGGTTCCTGGATGCTGAGAAGGACTCCTCCTGGCCAACAGCCAGCTACAAGACAAGGACTCAGTCCCACAAACCAAAGAAGCTGGACTCAGCCGACCACATGGAGGAATTTGGAAGTGAATTCTTCCCCAAGCCCTCTCAGAGTTCAGCCTGCTGACTCCTGGAGTGTGCGACACTGGACAGAGAACCCAGCTGAGTTACAATTCAGACCTACAGAGTTGTGAGATAAGAAAGAGGTATTGTTCTAAGCCACTAAGCTTGTGCTAATTTGTTACACAGCAACAAAATACCTAATACAACAAGACTGAAATTTTTGGTAGGCAACAAAAACAATGCCAAAATAATAAATGGAATACAAGAACTAAAAACTACCACAGAAATAAAAACTAATGCTTGGGTTTAAAAGCAGATAGACACAATTGGCCCCTGTGATGTAGGTAGGTTCCATTTTCTCCACATTCTCAAAAATAGTTGCCATTTTCATAATTTTTTGATGCATAAATAAATTGTGGTATATGAATATAATGGAATTTTATTCAACCATAAAAGTAAAAGGAGTACTGATACATGCCACAACCCAGGCAAACCTGGAAAAGATTATTCTAAGTGAAAGAAACCAGACATAAAATGTCAATGTTTGTGTGAGATATCCATAGAGACAGAGAGCAGGTTGGTGTTTGCCAAGGGATGAGGAGAGGGCAGAATCAGGAGTGATTGCTTCATGGATACAAGGTTTTCTGTGGGGACGTGAAATGCTTGGGATCTATATAGAAGTAGGAGTTGCAAAACATTGTAAATGCACTAAATGCCACTGAATTGTAACCCTTTTAAATGTTAATAGTGTGTTATGTGAACTTATGAACTTTACTCCAGTAAAAAAATCAAATGCATTACTAATTGCCAGTAAGAACATTTAAAATATTAAAAATAAATAACATCACTGAGACAGTTGGTGAAGGATGAATAAGGTCTTTACATTAGACAATGTTATTATAGCATATTAATTTCCTGATTTTGGTAACTGTAGATGTTTAAGTAAATGTCCTTAGAAATTCATGGAAATATTTAGTGATAGAGAGGCATCATGTTGGAAACTTACTTTCAAATGGTTCCCCCCAAAATGATCAATAGAATTATAAAAACAAATGTAGTAAGTGTTAACAATTGGGAAAACTGTGTTAAAGGTATAGAAAAGTATTTTACTATTTTTTATAAACTTTCTCTAAGTTTGATATGAACTAGTAATTCTCAGAAGTGGCAGAACCAGAAATGTGAATGATCATTAAGCACTTGGAAAGATATTCAAACTCACTGGTAACATGGAAATGTAAATTATCATGACAATAAGATATAATTGCACATACATTATAATTTGGAATGCTTCTTCCAATTATGTACCCTAGAGAAATACAGGTGAAGGAAGATGCATAAGGAAGTTCATTAAAACATTTGTTTAACAAATATTTGGAAACTTAAATGTCAATTTATAAAGGAAAAAATAACCCACTATAGTTATAGAATACAATAGTAAAACTCAATAAACAAGATCTATATATATTACTATTGATAATCTCAATAACAATGTTGATTGCTAATTGAAAGTGGCAAAAAGATGTACGTAACAAGATTATTTATGTACATCAAAATACAAAATATTACTCTATATGTATATATATTGTTTATGACATATGCAGAGTTAATAAAAGCGTAAAACATCCACAGGGGGAATAATCACCAACATCCTTTTAGTAGTTACTTCTGGGGAGTGAGGAGAAAAGAGTGGGGGAGCAACATTGGCTGCATCCGCATGCTCTTCTTTTTAAAAAACATCAATAAAAAGATCTGAACCAAATATGAACAATCACTAACATTTTAAAAATATTGATGGACATGTCTGGGTGTGTCATATTACTATTTTTATTCTTTTCTATGTGTTTGATTTATATTATTATTTTTTAAAAAGAAATTAAAAAGATCTAAGTATAAACTTCTAAAATTTGGAAATGGAAGATGGGAAAGAGGGGAGCATGTAACTTTTTTAAAGGGAATTAGATGAAAAGAAACATTCTGATAAATTTGTTTATGAGATTAGCTTTGGAATAATTTTAAATAGTGACAGAAAAATAATCAGCGAGTCACCAGCTTGTACCTATATGTAAATTTCATTTCCTCCCAAATGTTAAGAACTATATATAGTCAAATCTGATGTTGAAATTAAACTGTTTTACAGGGATACATCACTTTTTATTTTTATCACTTGAATAATGCATATTAATTGTTGAAGACCAAGAGTACTATTCAGATTTTATCATATTCCATCATATAGGGAAATTATTATTAAGTTACTTGTATACAACCTTCCACATTTTATTCAGTAAAATAAGTGCTGGAATACTCAAATGTATTATACTAAAAAAGTCGAGACCTGAGAAAATGAAGCATTCACTTTACTTACTGTTCTGATCCTGAGACTAGTGTGCTGGCGCCACCTGGTGGCGTACCTCACGCGCATGGTAGATGCTGGGGGTGGGGAGGCGTTCTTATTTTTGAAAAGTACTGTAAATACACAAAGGAAGAAACATCAGAAGTACCATAAATTCAGCACCTCCTACAATTTGCATAGTATTATATACACACATGTGTGTATACACATATGTATATCCTTTAACAACACTGAGCGATCTTTATTTTAAAGAGAAATTTATTTGCCCAAGGCTACAAAATTAGTTCCATTTCTTTGCAAAGTCCATTCTCTTTACATACAGAATTACCTCCATATCACTTTGAAGACTGCACTTACAAAACATAAGGTGAGAGCAAATATCACAAAGCAGATACTAGAAGATAATGCCTTAATAGTTAATAATTAGAGGGTATTAAGGTCTCAAATTAGTATATTCTGAGTTATTTGAGGAGGTATTGCTTTCATAAGACAAAAATCAGGATGCTCTGAAAACATAACAATAAAAAAGAATAAATATTTGGAAAGTAAATATATAAACATCAGGGAGAACAAAAAAATAGTATTAGTATCAAAAGATAAAGTCAAAGAAATTTCTAAGAATTTAGTTCCAAAATATGAGAAAAACATAGAAGAAAGAATAAGAATTGTAGAAGAGCAAATCGAGAGGTCCAAAATTTGACTCACAGTGCTCCAGAAAGAGAAGAGGGAGGAAAAGAAAAGTTGAAAGTTGAATGAAGTGAATTTCCCAGACCGGAAAATTTGAGTTTCCAGATAAAACCCTGTCATCAGTGCGACAGGACCAGGTTCAGCCCGGAGTGGGTCTGTGGGTTCTTGACTCTGTGCAGGAGAGATTTCACAGCAGAAGCCCAGGTGGCTTTGAGAGCACATTTATTAAAACTGGGGACAGTGAAACAAAGGAAGGGCTTGGGTAGAAGACGCAACAGGAGAGAGACTAAGTGGTGCTGCTTTGGGTCTTGGAAATGTTACAGGAAAAAAGTGAGCCAAGACGGGGCTGCTGTTAGCTCACTGGAAAGTCAGAGAAAAGAGGGGCCTTGGAGACAGGTTCACGGTGTAAGCCCGGAATGAGCTGCCACTGCGTGTTGCTCCCCTGGCTGCAAGTCATAGGCACCCTTAGAGTTTAGGAGAAGGAGAGTAGAGAGTTCAGGCCTGAGAAGGGGCATGGGCATGCTCTACAGTGAGCTGGGTTTCTGTTTTGAGGATTTAAAAAATATTTAATTTGCTTATATTGTTTATGCTATTGCAGTTGCCACATTTTCTCCCTTTCCCCACCTCCACCCGGCTCTGCCCTCTACCCTCCTAAGTCAGTCCCCATATTGTTGTCCCTCTCCATGAGTTGTATATAAATGTTTTTTGGTTAATCCCTTCACCATCTCTCATCTGTCCCTCCCTGTCCCCCAGCAGCTGTCAGTCTGTTTCATGTATCTAAGCATTTGCATCCCTGTGTTCATAGTGGCACTATTTACAGTGGCCAAGATTTGGAAACAGTCTACGTGCCCATCACTAGATGAGCGGACAAAAAAGCTATGGTACATTTACAGAATGGAATACTACACAGCAATAAAAAGAAGAAACTCTTACATTTTACAGCAACGTGGTTGGACCTGGAGAGTATTGTGCTGGGTGAGTGGGGCCAGTCAGTGAGGGACAGGTGCTGTATGACCTCACTTATGTGTGGAGTCTAGTGCACACAATAAACTAGTGAACAAAGTAGTAACAGAAGCTTAGATACATGTTTGGAGGGCTTTTGTCTTTCTTTTGTGAGGGAGAATCCTAGGGGAAGGCTTAGTAGAATATTTATCAGCTTTCCAGGTACGTTTTTAATATGCTGATGTATCAAAATGAGTGTATAGGGGAGTTGGGATTATTCTCTGGTCAGCTTAACTGCTTTACTTTGATCTGGGGTCTGTTTGGCTATATTGGGTTTTTGTTACTTGTCTGTCCTTGGTTTGGCTGGCACAAATGGCATTAATTGGGTTTCTATTCTCTATCTCACTAACAGGGAGGATTTAAGCTATTTATTCTCTGGTTTGGGACAAGAGGTATAAACCATTTGTTCTCAAGTGTCCTTATTTAGGGAAGATAAGGTCTTGTGATTTGCTAGCTGTCTGTATGTTGTTCAAATTGTTTGGCCTTGTTAAATTGTTTTGTCTCAGTTTCCCCATTCCACTCGCCCAGGAATTTTCCTGGCTTCTCCCTGTCCTGCCTCATCGCCACCACCACTCCTCCCCACAGTGTAGGACACAGTGACCCACACACATGCACATCAGTGTGAAAACTGAGAACACAGGCATACCAAGATCCTAAAAGCTTGTTCACAAACTTTAGAAGACTGTTGACAAAGACTCAAAATGGCACTGGACTTCTCAACAACAGCATCGTCAGTAATGTAAATATTTATCAGTTACAAAAGAAAAATAAAGAGAGCTTCAGTAGAGGAGTCTAGCAAACTTCACGTTAGTCAAGTGAGCGAAGGAAACGTTATCGGCATTGGATCAAACTGGACTTGAATGGAAACTGCTCAAATGCTGTGGTTAAGAACACACATCATTTCTGTGACATCTCTGCCCAAGATGCAAAATCGAAATCCAATCAGGACGAACCCACACTGAGAGACATTCCACAGAATAACTGGCCTCTAGTCTTCAAAAGAGTCAAAGTCATGAAGCAAAGAAAGCCTGAAAGACTAGATCAGACCCAAGGAGAATAAAGAAATATGACAACTGAAAAATCACGTGACTCTGAATTGGGTCTTCTGCCATGAACAACATTATTGGGACAAATGGAAAACTGGAATAAGATCTGCATTAAATAATATCATAGTGTTAATGTAAATGCCCTGGTTTTGATGGTTGCCTCATTGTTCCATACGTGAACATTCCTGTGTGTGAGGACGACACACCAAAGTATTCAGGGATAAAGACGTTCTGTGTTCGGTACTTGCAATGTTTCTGTGACTTTGGTATTATTTCAGACATTAAAAAATATTTTTAAAGTTACTACAAAACCACAAATAATACTTGATTCTAATTTAGTTTTTTAAATAGTCATGTTTGTAATTTGCACGTAGAAAGCTGAAAGTATATGCACCAAAATATTGAGTGGTTAACTTTGAATAGTGTAAGTACATGTGACCATGACCCTCTGTGCTTTAGTAATTTTCACAATGAATTTTACTTTTTTCCCATGTTTCATTAAATCACAAGAAGAAAAACTAGAGACTGAATGTAAACAAAAAAAATAATTAAAATTACCTTAAATTTCATCACTGAAATTTAACTATCGATGATATTTTTATGTATATCCTTCCAAGATTTTTTAAAATACAAGTATAAATGCATAGATTTTTTAAGAATATGTGCATGTTTTCATGAAATAGAATTATAACAAACTCAATATAAACTTTTCTTCAACCAAAGGGGAGAAAAAAATGGGACAACTGAAACAGCATAATCAATAAAATATACTTTCACAAAAAAAACTTTTCTCCACTGAGCACATCTATAGTCTTCCATGTTAATAAATGTAGATTTTCATTATGACTTTAAAGGTCTGAATAGTATCTCACTGCTAGACTACTATTATTTATTTAAATAATCTCTATTGTTGGATATTTAAGACTTTCCACTTTTTACTACTATAAATCATGCCACTGTGAACATTCTTGGTCATACAGTTTTATGCACTTGCCAAGTCAAGCATAGGGAAAAGTAAAGTCCCTGGATCGAAGAATATGAAAAAATATATATATTATATATTATATATTATATATATTATAACCCATAACAGCATGAGATATTATAATCTTTATTTGTGAGGATCTTTATAATCAGAATAAGTAGTAATTTAACATTTCTGGAGATAAGTTGATAAACAAATACATTGCAAAAGCCCATAAATGTCCTGGAAATAAGTCTATGGTTATTAACGAAATTGGTAGGTCAATTATTAGCTGGGATGGGAGGGAAATATAATCAACCTTAGGTCCCAGATAAAGAAAACAATGACAATGAATGGAAAAAGTAAAAAACAAACAAAAAACATAAGAGCCAGGGTAGAAAACTTGCACTTCATAACTAACTATATTATGATGTAACAAAGTACCCCCAAATTCAGCAGCTTAAAACAACAGGTATTTATTATGTCACAGTTTCCAGGGGGCAGGAGTTTGGAAGCAGGTTAGCTAGGTGGTTCTGGTTCAGGGTTTCTCATGAGGCTGCAGTCTGGATGTCAGCCCGTGTTGCAGCCATCTGAAGGCATGACGGGCTGGAGGGTCCATTTCCAAGAGAGCTCACAGACGTGGATTTTGGGAAGAGGCCTTAGTTCCTCACCGGTGTTAGTAGGACCTCAGTTCCTCACCACATGGCGTTCTCCCTTGGGCTGCCTGAGTGTCCTCATGACATGGGGCTAGCTTACCCCAAAGCAAGTGATGCAAGAGCAAGAACCAGAGGAGTCAAAGGCTTTCTCTGACCTTCCTCAGAAGCAGCGTGCCATCACTTTGATCACGTTCTACTCGCTGGATGTGAATCACTGTGCTGAGCCCACACTCAAGGAGAGGAGAATTAAGCTCATCTTTTGAAGGGAAGAGTATCAATGAATGTGTGGACATTAAAGTCACCACAATAACTAAAAACCATAGAGCTTTTATCAAGCAACTTCTGTAAGTTTCCAATATTGAGGAGAGATGACTTTTCCCAGGTCAAGAAAGTTGGAAATCTGGTAGAGTGCAAACACTACTGATGTAAGGGCCACGAGATCTAGTCCATCCTTCTCATGAGTGGTGTTGACTATATAGTAAAAGGAAGATCAGGGCATGTTAGCCATTGTTTGAGAGGGAGCTGAGGGGAACCCTGTCCTGCGGAGTGCTCCTGGTCACAGGTGAAATGAGTTGTCCTGAACACATTCTGTTCTGGCAGGAAAGGGGGTGACGATTCCCTCTAGTGGAGAATGCCCCAAGCCCTTCTCCGAAATGGCTTTTATTGAGATTGGTATGTGCAGGAGTAGACAGTATGCATGCAAAGCTCATCCATCAATGTCTAAATGCCATAGTTACAGAAAACATTGTTTATAGGTATCACTCGAAGGAACACAGAGATTTGCCTCAGGTCAGGGTCTGTTAGACAGACACACTGACGCCAGATGGTGGTTAAGACACCGTGGTTCATGAGTTCAGGAGTTCACTCCTTCTGCTTTGGACCTAGATATCTGATTCACAGCAACAGGGCTTAGCAAAGCAAGCCTCAAGGGATATAATGCATTCTTTAGGCCTGATTTCCCACGGGAACACTCAGTGCTAGTTGGGTCATGCCTGCCTCCAGCATTCCTGGCGTTCTGGTCGAGACACACAGTCCTCTTTCAAGGCCTTGCTGTTCAGGGCTACAGTCTCCAATACCCACTAAGTGGTTCCCAGCAGTGAGCCAGGGAAAACACAAGTTAAATTCAATATATACACGTTAAGCACCTAAAATGTACAAGACATTCTGTTAGCTATGCTCAGGGTATTTCTCACTTACTGATAAACAAGGACCGAGAGCTTACTTACCCAAGATCAGCTAGTAAATGTTAGAACTAGGATCTGGACTTGGCTGTGAAGTTCCAGATTCCATGTGTTTAACCATTATGCCACACTGGCATTCTAGAGTCTACCCTGCCTGCCTACCTGATGTGACCTTCAACCGGGCCCTTATTCTTCAGTTCCTTGAAGATATTCAAGTAAAATGAATGTTCCATCCCTTCCTTAGAATATGCGCATCTTAAAGAACTAGCTCTATCAGGCCTTGTCCTTAGCAAAGGTATTAGGTGAGGTGGCTTAAAATCAGAACCTAAAATGGAGATTCTTGAGCTAGTGATTTATTGAGGGAGTGCTTTCAGGAGAAATGTTTAAGGAAATAAGGGAAGCAGAATAGGGTAGAAGAAAATGCTAAACAAAGATGTGATTTTAGCTTCAAGTCTAGCCTCAAACCTGACCCCACTGGAAGCCCTAGAACATGACTGACATAAAATTAAGGAAAGAAGTCCAGGTTCTTGTGTCCGCATCAGTCAGTCATTGACTGTGGGCTACTCTTGAAGGACGTAACCTCTTGGGCATTGCCAATGAGGAGGTCCCCTGGTGCTAGAGGTGATTCTCCAGAGAAGAGTGCACTATGAATTCTCAGCACACTCCCAGTGGCTAGGGGATGGCTACACCCAGATAAAGGATATTTATGTTTATCAGCTTAGCCTTCGGATATCCTTTCCTTCACCTTGGAAATACATTCTCCCAACCCCAGGCTTCTAACATAGTTGCCTGCTGTCTGTTGGCCTAACTTAGCCAGACCAGAGCAGTCTGCTGAATCCAGAGCTGAATGTGTGGAATCTAATTATGTCACCTCTCTCTTCCTATCATAATTATCCCCTATGGGTATCATTTATAGTTGTGCTATAAGGGCAAATACAATGCCTGGTCTTTACTCTTCTTGGCTGTTATTGCCATTGATGTGTTGTTGTTTTTTAAGATTTTATTTATTTATTTTTGGAGAGAGGAAGGGAGGGAGAAAGAGAGGGAGAGAAACATCAATGTGTAGTTGCCTCTCAAGTACCCCCTACTGGGGGCCTGGCCTGCAACCCAGGCGTGTGCCCTGACTGGGAATCGAACAGGTGATCCTTTTGTTCTCAGGCCGGCACTCAATCCACTGAGAGCCTCACTAGCCTCACTAGCCAGGGCTATTGTTTGTTTTTTAGTGAATGAATACCCAGTAATTACCACACTGCCAACCTCATGCAAAAGCATTCACAAAATAAGTGCTGCTTTGCTCTTTGCTTTTCTTGCCACCTATAAAGACGCTAAAATCTCGCTCATTCTTCGAAGTTAAACATTTCATATCCTTGTGTATAAGGATGCACAATAAGTTTGTAAACATATAATTCCAAACACCAACCTCATGCTAATGCTTGGAGAGCTAACATTTTCAAACAGTGGGGCATTCTAATGCCTCCTAAAACTCTATGTCAATAGGTAAGGCTGTCATGCCTCAATGTGAGTACTCAGATTTCCCTCAAAGTCCCTTCCACTTAGCCTTAAAAGCACCATTTTCCCTCCCCCTTTATTCTTCCCCTAAATCCAATTTTCAGCTGATTTCTGAATGATAATTGTAATAAAGAGCTAGCCCAGCTGCTCCAGGAGGTGGCATCTCTGTGATCTGAATCACTTTCTGGAGACTCACTGAAGCCCGGTTTGCAAATGTGAAGAGGAAGGGGCAGGCCTACGGGTAGGATACAGGGTACAGAGGCAGGAACACCAGGAAATTATATGCTAAAACAAAGTATTGCTAAAAGTAGCAACAACTCTGTCCTTGGAGTCCCTTTCCATCATACCCAGAATGACTCTCTGCCTGATGATGTAGGTTTACCACCTTGGGAAGGAGTAAGGGATGGAGAAGGCCCATCTCAGTCTACAGTGACTGCCAGGAGTGAGCGCTTGAGGGGTTTGAGGAGAGTCCACGTCTAAGATACTATACAAGGGACATTATCCTGGGTTTGGCCACAAGCAGAGTTGCCTCTGGGCCATGGGTGGCCCTGGCCAGATTGGGGAAGGGGAAAGAAGGGTATAGGGCCTCTATCTATAAAAACAATTTGATTTTTAAATATATCATAAAATTTGTGGGCCCCAAGTGAAGCATCATGACTTATCAATGATGATTCAGAATTATTGTTAGAGAAAAGATACACATTTGTTTATTGTCCAGTCAGTACACATGCAGATTCCTTGTGGTGTCCAGGCACTGTCTCTTCCTGTTAAATCTAGGAACCAGTTCTCCATGTTCCTCATTATCACGTGTGTCATTCTTGGATCATGGCATATCTTTTACCACAAGAAAAAGCTACCACATTGTCATGGCTCTCCAAAATCTGTCTGAATCAAAACACAGATCCTCTTGCCTCTGCAAGTTTCCTAAAGCCATTCATTCAGCACTGGGTGTTTCATGACTCATGACCCTGAATCATCCTCTCTCCGTCTGCGAGTACCAGCTTACAGTGACTCTCTCAAAGCTTACTTTGAATTAGAAAAGGTTACTTTGTTATTATACATTGCTGATAATGACCATCGATGCAAGTCTTACCTAGCACCATCATCCATTTGGGCTGCTAGAACAAAACACAATGGACCTTGCATTTTGTGAACAATAGAAATTCGTATCTTACAGTTTTGGAAACTAGGAGTCCAAGATCAGGG
>PVKM010027533.1:0-18722 GCA_004027735.1 Carollia perspicillata
ATCTATTTATTTACTGAAGAGCTATACATAAAGTGTAACAGATAGGTGTTTTCCAGGCAGGTGAACTGAGCCCATACAGCAGGAAATGTAACTCTCGTGTGGCTAGTTGTCGTTCTCGCTCACTGTCAGGGGCCTGATCAAGGTGTGGCTAGTTGTCGTTCTCGCTCACTGTCAGGGGCCTGATCAAGGCACCGAGGCTGAAGCCACTGTTGGGGAACCCTGCCTGACCTCTGTGCTGTGCCTCCCCAGCTGGGCAGCCCATGAGCTCAGGTTTTGACAGTGCTTCCCAGTGGCAGTCCTGCAGGCCACCTTCCAGTTACTGAGGGCTGACTGCTGTGCAACTCACAGTGCTGCTCAGAGCTGACTTTTTAGCACCAGCTGCACAGCACTTCTAATTACTGACCTTTGTTTTTCCAGAGAGGATTTTCCAGGGGCACTGACTGTCTGATTTCTATTTCTTCTCCTCTTTCTCTCTCCCTCCTGCTTTTGCCTCTCCCTTCAGTTGGCAGCACCTCTTCCTCACCAGCACTGTTAGGAATCAGAGACCCTCGCTCTGAATATGATAGGACCCAGCCACCTATGCAGTATTACAATAGCCAAGGGGATGCCACACAGAAAGGCCTGTACCCTGGTAAGATGCCAGTTGGGTGTGTGATAGAGTACCTCGAAAAGCTGTGTGTTCCCAGGCACTTGGCCGGCAGCCTGAGAAATCACCCATGCCTACACTGAGATGGTCCCCCAGCAGCAAACCACATTCCAGTCTCTCCGTTTCCTGCTTCAGGGGGCTGTTGCCTTTTCTGCTTGTTATAAGTTAAATAAGCTGAGGTATAGAGCACTGCCTCCAAATGAGAAGATTTCTGGCTCCCCTGCTCCCTGCTCAAGTGCGGTCTCTCCCTGTATGTCCCAGCGCATGAGAACCCCAGCTCTGTGCCACTTTACAGGGCCATGTCTCCTAGGCTGGCCTGCGAATGGAGGTTTGAATGAATAACAAAATGTATAATGTGGTTCTCCTCAGAGTGATTATTTTTTAAGAATAACAAAAATAATGTTATTAGTATTACTATTTCACGTCTACTCTGAAAGCTGTGCATATACTTGATTGAAAGAATGCCGACCGAAAGGGTTACCAAGATTTCATGTTGTGCCCATTCTTAACGTATCTTGCATATTGTAACTACTTTAGAGGTTTCAAATAAGGCAGTGTGAGCTATCAGAAAAAAGTACTCTTTTCTCAAAAGACCTATTTATTAAAAAGAAATAAAAGCTGATGGCAACTTAACTGCTGGGGGAGCAGTCTCAGTTGTGCTGTGTCTTTGAAATTGTGATTTCACAGGACTGTTTACTAATCGACTGTTGTTACTATGGCAATTAATAGCTCAGAAATTGCATATGCTACATTTCCAACATCAAGCTCTTTGCAAAAGAACTGCACATTCAAACGGAAATGCATTGTTACTTCAGATTTGCAGCAGCCTGCTTTATTTTAAGATTGCCTCCTTAGCATGCACACCCTTCTGTATCTTTGCTTGCTTCAATAAACTAATTTGCCTCAAGTATGTTTCATTTTCCTCATTAAAAAAAAAAAAACAGGTAAAAATCTTTGCTAACCTTAACAACAATGGAACGGTAACCTATGACATCATTGGCATCAGGAGTCTACTGTGGACTCCTGAAGACACCTAATCACGAGGTTCTTTTTGTTTTAAAAAGTAAAAAGTAGTAATATGGCAAACACAATATGCCTCCATGTGGCCAGAATGCTCAGAACACACCTGTGCCTGCTCTTTCTAGGACTGGGATTTGGAATCAAAGCTGTTTTAAAGGCATGGAGCTTGGTCTAATGTTTCCCTTTCCCTGTCTGACCCCAGTGTTCTAGCTCATGGCTTCGGAAAAGTGATGTTTCGCAGCCTAAAGGAGTAAGGCTACTGTTCAGAGCCAGCCAGGAAGATCTTCAGGTGTGACCAGTCCCTAGGATGACAAGGGGTTGAGAAGGAACCCTTTTTGGATGAGTTGTGCACTGGCATTGCTTTCTGGTGAAGCACACACAGCCTATTCGTTAGCTCCTAACAGCCCCAGGGTAGGCAGCAGCCAGGCCAGGTCCAGGGAGCCCAAGCTGTCCCAGTCTGCTGGCCCCGGGGAGGCAGGACACGTCAGTGCTAGTGAAGGGAGCCCACACAGCTTGATGGACCAGAATAATGAGCTCTAGTTTTAATTTCATAAAATATTTTCTTACAGGCTCCAGCAAACCTTCACCAATTTACATCAGTTCCTATTCCTCACCAGCAAGAGAACAAAATAGACGGCTACAGGTGAATTTGCAATACCATTTTTACAGAAGGCCGATTAGCAGGCATCAACACAGTAAGGGGTCCGCGCCGGTGACCTACCTGAGCTGGGCCAGTATGGCAGGGGCTGAGTAGCTTTCTCCGGGGTCTTCACTCCTCGGAAGCTCATCGTGGTTTAAGCAAATCACTTACACAATAGCCTGATGCCCTTGAATAACCAAATTGGTGCTGCTGAGATCACCATGCCACTGATGGGAACCTGCTGTGAAGTCTTTGACTCGTATTCTTTGTCCAACAGTTTCCTTTCCGCACTGTCGTTTTCCCTGTTAATCTCTAAAATCTCCTCCGTCCTCTGGGTGGGGAAAGGTTGGTAAGCACACTCCATTTTCTCATCTCATGGTTCTCTTCTTTGTGCATCTCATTCTCCATCTTCATGACTCCCTCCCACTCAGGCTCCCACAGTTCGAAAACACTTGAGTCATGGCCAGGTCTCCCTTAGTCTCAGAAGTGAAAGTGGCCTGACCCCTTCTGGAGGGAACCCCACTCTCACAGACTGTACCGCTCAGTCTGCTTTCATGGGGGGCCTAAAATTCAGGGTGGTCCTTCCTGATGCCATGTTTACCTGGGTCATCTGCTGTCTCCTCTCACCTTCCAGTAACACACGGGCACGTGGGGTTTCACAGGCAAGCCCATATCCCATCTTTCAGATAAGGATTCTCCAAAACCTCCCTCTATTTCATCACCTTTTCTCTGGAAAGGAACTTCCCAAGTTACTCATAATTTATACTGTAGTTTTTTAGTCAGGAGAAATATTCTCAGAATCATAACTCTTAACTTAAATTACAAAGAGAATTACAAAGAGAAATTCATTTAATGTTAGAATACATTTAGTTCCAGAATATGATGTTGATAATCTATGTGTAAATTGTCAAATCTTATATAGTGAGGGAATTTGGGCAATATCGAGAGGAAACACAGACATTAGAAAGACATGACAATTTTTCTCCAAACATATTTGAAGAAACTGATACGAGAGCAGAGATAAAGACAACCCAAAAGGAAATGGGAGCAGGTGCCTGTGTGGATGTCCACTTATGGTTTACTTTGCTCCCTTATAAACAAATTTATTAGCCTTGGCTTGGGGAAGAATTTTCATTTAGAACTGGATTCACTCGTGTATCTTTTCTAATTTTATTGCTCTTGTGCCTGGAGATTGCTTACTCTTTTAGTAGTACAGTAGGGTGTCCAAAGTGTTAACTGTTGTTCACCAGACTACATATTTCTCTAAAAGTGAGGGATGAACTCAATCTTCATCTCCGAGGTACCTGTTTTAAAAGATGGTTCTACAATTGTACAACTATCCAAACCCCAAAAATCCAACCCCCAACTTAATCCATCACATGTTAATGGCTCCCCTGTGTCAAAGCAATAATCAAGGCCATCCATTCCTTGGGCATGCCCAGGTAACAGGTCTTTCTACCCCAGGGCACAAACTAGGCATCTGAGGAGAAGAAGGAAGCTAGCCTGGGCCTAGATCTCTCCAAGATAGGAGAGCCTATCTTGGGTTCTCCTAAGGCATCAATTTCTAGAGGTTATAGGACAGGACTTGAGCAAAGTGCAAGCCCAACTGTAACTGTAATTCAAAATACTTCAAGTCTATTAGTAAACATACAGTGTGTACCAGAAACAACTTTGAACCGTAAGTTCACAAAAAACTTGAATATTGCTCTAAAGATATGAAGCAGGAAGCCCACATTAATTTTCCTTTAACATGTATTCCCAAAAACTGCTTTGATTTATTTGCTTTTTCATTTTGTCAACAGCATCAACAGCTCTATTACAGTCAAGATGACACGCAGAGAAAGAACTTTGATGCATACAGATTGTATTTACAGTCTCCTCATCGCTATGAAGATCCCTATTTTGATGACCGAGTTCACTTTCCAGCTTCTACTGATTATTCAACACAGTATGGACTGAAATCGACCACAAATTATGTAGACTTCTATTCCACTAAACGACCTTCTTATAGAGCAGAACAGTACCCAGGGTCCCCGGACTCGTGGGTGTAGCATCAAGATGCTCAGTAGAGGAACTCTTTCTTTCTACCTTTGTTTGGATTGAAATGAAAATTCCGTTTTGCTGATTTGCTGATGAAATGTGAAAGTGAAATGAAAGGAACGAGTGAAGAGCTTTTTTTTTTTTTCTTTTTTGAGGAATTATCAGGGAAGTGAGGAAACATTTGAGAGAGAGAGAACTTTCTAAGCTCTAATTTAGGTGTTAGATCTAATTACTTGTAGATTCCATAGCGTGGTGAAGGTGTGGGCGATGTGATGAGAGATTTGGGAAATGGGTGAAAGGAGATGGGGGTATGTGTAGGTCAAATCAAATTAAAAATGATTTTTTTAATGTGAATAAAGTTATGTTCTGATAGTTTGTACAGAAAATGAAATAAAATGGATGCCCTTCATGTTTTATTGCTATTACTAAATGTCAAGATTGTATGCTATTATGTCTTGTAAATTTCTTTTGTTGGTGTAAATATGGAAATGCCACATTGGTTAAGTGCCATCATTTGTAATGCAGTGTGTCATTTGAAAAGAGATTTGAAGAGATTGACAACTGAGAAAACAAATGGGGAATCCAATGAATTGTTAGCAATTAAAAACAAATTACATCTTTTGTTTTTAAAAATGAGTAGTGTACTTTTGAAGCACAAAGTCCAGTCTGGTATAGCAGCACCATGGCCATTCCCTGCCTCTTTCATAGGACACTTCACTGCCATTTTCTATGCACATGAAAGAGAAATAAATGTGGAGATTTCATCCTTGGGAATTTGTTTCCTGTTCTTTTTTTAGTTTCTGTGTGTAATACAGAAAAGCAGATTTAATATGCAATTCTAATTACATGTTGGAAACAGCTTATATATATCCAACTATTTTGGACTTTTTCTAGTTTTATACAGTTAGACTTTGTAAGATGGATGCTACCAAAGATTGAAGCTGTGGACTCTCCTCCTCTTTATCTGTCTTAGTATTTTTATTTCTTGGGATCTGTTTTGAATCTAATGCACCTTGCTATTTTATCTTTTTTTTCCAAGCCGCTATGTGTTTAACAACTATTCACTTATCTGGCAGCCTGGCCCTAACTAAATCGATAGACTCTTTTTGACATCATTTTTAAGAACCAATAACTAGCCCTGGCTGGTGTAGCTCAGTGGATTGAGCGTGGGCCTGTGAACCAAGGGATCGCAGTTCAATTCCCAGTCAGGGTACATGCCTGGGTTGCAGGCCAGTTCCCAGCAGGGGACACACAAGAGGCAACCACACATTGATATTTCTCTCCCTCTCTCTTTCCCTTCCCCTCTAAAGATAAATAAATAAAATATTTTTTAAAAAAGAACCAATAACTACATAAAAACAGTGGTTGAGCACTGTTGGCACCAATGCAGTGAACCTAAACAGATTCTAAATGATGATTTTGCTGAATAATTCCAGGAGACACAATAATTTCAGGGTTAGAGACAGGGTGGGGGTAGGCAGGAGTCTCAGTACCCAAGCAACATTACTTGTAAGCTTTTCTTCATCAGTGAAGACAATGAGGGGAACCAGTCCCAACAGGTCCAAAGTCTGAGGCCTTCCCAAAGTGCAGTTTCTACTTTGGATCTTACTTGGAAAACAACCCATATGGCAAATCAAATCCAGAGGTGTTGACTTAGTACATTCTGCAAACATGATACAAATCATAGATTAAAGTATACATGCTTATGTACATTTTAATGTATATAATGTGTGAGTATATGGAACGAGACCCAAAAGAAAAGTGCTTGCTTGCTAAAAGGACTACAATCCACGATCAGGAAGCAAAGTGAAATGGAAATTGAGCACAAGCAAGAAATTTCGTAAAGTCTGCCAGTTGGGGGCCCTTCTGATGTGCAAGCTTTCTGAAATGACACCTGAGCCATTTCCCAGGGTCAGACCACCCAGCTGCCCTGGCCAAGCTCAGAAAGCAGCCATCTAAATGGCAGAGGATGCCAGATTTCCCCAAGGAATTGGCATCAGGACTTAGATGTCTGGTACCCCTTGAGCTTTGAATCACTGACTTCCCTGAACCTGATATTTTGTGACGGGGTTCAAGGTCCTTGCTTGGGGAATCAGGAATACAAGGGAAGCTGCAACTGGCCTGAGGTGATCAACAACTAACTTGCTTTTAGTGACCTTGTTAGTCTTTGGTGTAATTTATTGGACTCAGGTCCACCACTCTGACAGCATTTCAAAAACTGATCCAAATTTGGGATGCAAAAAACTGCTTGGGCCTCCAGCCAGACCAATTGGGGTCAGGAAAGAGGCCTGTGGATGGGTAATGAGCAAATCAGATGCCCTCAAGTGTTCCTCTTGTGACCAGAGAAAAACTGCAAAAGGAGCCTGAAAAAGGCAAAACTGCACCATTGATCAAAAAACTGAGCCCATTCTTCCCTCTAAATTGTAGGAATAAACAAGGTCTACTAAAACAAAGTTGATTTTTTATTGCTACTCTATAATCTCCCCAAGTAGCCTGCAGAATTCACCCCTCCGGAAGAGGTCTGGGGTTGTACTCAGTCAGCCATTAAAACACCACCTGACCCTGCTGCTCAAAGTTGAACCAAGCCAATGTTGGTGAGTTCAATTTCACAGCAGAATCACATGGGCAGTTTTCACAACTAGGAGGGTCCTACCCTGACCAGTCAAAACCACAACTGGTAAATCCAGGCATCAGTATTCTTGAAAGCTCCCTGGGTGACTGCAGTACTCAGTCAGGGTAGAACCACTTGGCCTGCACGCCATTCCCTCACTCCTTCCTCCCTTGTGACCTGAAAATTTAGTGTTTGGATTTGGAGTGTGGAGTTTGCCTGGAAGAGAGTGATAGAGATTTGCTGTGTTGTAATTGAGATCTTAATTTTTGAATGTCAGAGGTGAAGTTTTTTTTCTTGTCAGAGTATATATCTTTTGCTGATGCATACCTTTCAAAAGTTATGTCCTTTGAAGCTCATAGATGTTTCATGAGTGTCAGAAATAATGACCTCGCAGACCCATAACTGTTCTAGCCTTCAGTGGCTGCTGGTTGATGTTTGGTTGTCCACATGATTGCTGATTCCTGCAATGAATAGTTTATCAAGCATTCACTGTGTGCCATAAGTATCACATACGTTATCACTTAATCCTCACAGCAGTGTATGATGTGTATTAATATCCCATTTTACAGATCCTGAGGCAAACTTGGAGAGTGACTTGCTAGAGATGACACAGTGAATAAGTAGCTGAGGCAGGGTCAGTTAGCTCTACAATCTAAACTACAATGCCAGTGTTTTGAAACTTGACTAATTTGAGTTCCAACTGAAATTTCCTGAAAATTTGTCATCATTGTCTTAAATTTGCCAAGTGAACCTCTATCAATACTCTAAAGGAAAAACCATCATTTCTTGCCATAAACACAAGGTAACCATAAAAATGAATATTTATGGCCCTGCAACACCAAAATTCATCTTGTCTTCCAGCACTAGTGTCACATGAACCTCATTTTGGGAAATTGGCCCAGATCATTTTGACATGTGTGACGATTTGGTTGGCCTGAGAACTCCCCTTAAAACACCATTGTAAGTCATGTCTATGAAAGTAGGCCTATTCAAACAAAATCTGCCACTAGGTGACCCTCTCATTTTGGGGCTTCAGTGATACCTTTGGGGGAACACATATAAATCCCCTGGATGGTGGTTTTATTTTCATGATCATCCAGATCATAAGAAAAATTTTGGAAACCTCACCATTGCTTTTCACTTACTAGACTTTTTAATTGTTTATAGCACCATTATTCATAATAGTCAAAAACTAGAAACAACCCAAATTTCGAAAATAAAAGATAAATTGTGATATATAGAGATGTAATATAATAATAGCAATAAAAAAGCATGAACCACGGATACAATACCATGAATAAAAACATCCCATCAAATAACAGATCAAAAACATGAAAGAAAACAAAAGTATACGCACACACACAAGCACAGGATTCAAGAACAGTCAGAACTCATGATAGTGATAGAAAATCAGAACCTTTGTTGCCTATGGGGAGGAGTATTGACTAGAGAACTTTTGGAGATGATATATCTTGACTGGGGTGACTCTTACACAGATACATACATTTATCAAAACTTATGAAAATGTGCAAATAGTAAGGTGCTTCACCATACTATTTAAAATTTACTCCAATAAAAAAAGACTAATACTTCAAAAGTCACTAAAAAAATTGGGAGACTTCCAGCCAAGATGGAGGCATTGATAGATACACTTTGCCTCCTCACACAAGCAAAAGGACAACAAATTTAAAAACTAAAAACAACCAGAACTGCCAGAAAATCGAACTGTATGGAAGTCTGACAACCAAGGAGTGAAAGAAGAAACATTCATCCAGGCTGGTAGGAAGGGTAGAAACAGGTGGCCAGGGCAAAAAGGATGCACAGCAAGGTAGCAGCTGGCAGATGGGGCAGTCCCACATTTGTGTGTGGATAAATTGGGAGGAACTACAGGGGAGTGAAAGAGACTGCACAACCCAGGCTGCCAGTGTGGGGAAATAAAGCCTCAAAGCCTCTGGCTGTAAAAACCTGTGGGAATTGTGTCAGCAGGAGAAACAGCCTCACAGAAGAGTTCATTGGAGAGATCCACAGGGTCTAGAATGTACACAAATCCACCCACCCAGGAATAAGCATCAGAAAGACCCTATTTGTAGGTAGCGGAGGAAGTGACTAAAAGCCGGCTGAAAGTAGAGCAAGCAGCTTTGTTTCTTCTCAGACCAGTCCCCCACATGCAGCACCACAATTCAGTGAAGAGTACTGCCTATCCAGTCCACCTGGCAAATACCTAATGCCCCACCCCTCACTACATAACAGGTTTGAGACACAAAGAAATATGACCCCAATGAGATAACAGATCAAAGTTCCAAAAATAGAACTAGGCAATGAAGAGATAACCAACCTATCAGATGCATAGTTCAAAACACTGGTAATTAGGATGCTCACAGAAATGGTTGAATAAGGTCATGAAATAGAGGAAGAAGTGAAGGCTATGAAAGGTGAAATAAAGAAAAATATACAGGGAACCCACAGTGAAGGGGAGGAAACCTGGACTCAAATCAATGGTTTGGACCAGAAGGAGGAAATAAACATTCAACCAGAACAGAATGAAGAAACAAGAATTCAAAAAAATGAGGAGAGGCTTGGGAACCTCTGGGAAAACTTTCAATGTTCCAACATCCAAATCATAGAGGTGCCAGAAGGAAAAGAGGAAGAGCAAGATATTGAAAACTTATTTGAAGAAATAATGAAGGAAAACTTCCCTAATCTGACAAAGGAAATAGACTTCTAGGAAGTCCAGGGCAGATAAAGTGCTTCCCAGATAAGGTCAAGTTAAAGGAGTTCATCACCACAAAGCCCTTATTATATGAAATGTAAAACAGACTTATCTAAGAAAAAGATCAAAACTATGAAAAGTAAAATGACAACAAACCTCACAACTATCAACAACTGAACCTAAAAACAAAACAAAAACAAAGTAAGCAAACAAGTAGAACAGAAACAGAATCGCAGAAATGGAGATCACATGGAGGGTTATCGGTTGGGAGGGGGAGGGGAGAAAATGGGGAAAGAGGTACAGAGAATAAGAAGCATAATTGGTAGGTACAAAATAAATGAGGAGATTAAGAATAGTGTAGGAAATGGAGAAGCCAAAGAACATGTATGTATTAGCCATGGACATGAACTAAGGTTGGGGCAGGGAGGGATGCTGGTAGGAGGGAGGGTGCAGGGCAGAGGTGAATAAGGGGAAGAAAAAAATGGGACAATTGTAACAGCATAATCAATAAAATATACTTTAAAAATTGGTGACATTGTCTAAGATCTAATTTTATGACTTAGAATCAAAGCTATGATTACTAGTTTCCCCTGAAGTGAAAACAAATCCAATTTATACATTTCAAATCTTAGAAAACATTTACCTAGAGTGGCTTCTCACACAGAAAGTTTTAGTACAAGATTCCTCATAGCTATACACACAAGTCTTTTTAAAAGCTTACAGCTTACCAAAGTTAAATTTAAACAGAATCTTAGAAAATATGTATTTGAAAAATGCTATAATGGAGTGTCCCTGAGCTATGATTGTACAGTGTACATGTGTTGACAAGAAAAGTAAGTAAGTTGAGAAGTAAAAACACAGGCTCGTGTTTAAACACGTTGCCAAGCAAGAGAAGCGTGTCACTCTTTTCAAGGAAGGATCCAAAGGGATGTATAAATAAAGACCTCACCCACCTCACTCCAGGTGAGGATGAGCGTGGATGAAGAGCCCTTTCAGTCAGAGAGGGTAGCAGAAAAACAGTCAATGAAACCAGGCAACTAATGGGATTTTTTTTAACACTACAAATGCAAGGCAGAATTTAAATTTACAGAGGATATTTGCTGTAGGTCAAGGAAATCCTTGCAGGAGAGAAAGTGAACAGTCTTATTCTTAATTAGTCTGCAACTGCGGAAGAAGTTGGGGGAGAGAGCAAAGGGTACAAGCCCTGTTGGAATTTCATAGGGCAGTTTCCACCGTGATGGACAGCTGCCCTTTGTGGGCCTATGCCAGAGGCTGCACTGGGCCTCAGAGACCATGTGCAGCCTGAGCTGCCACCCATAGAGAGTAACGCTTTTCAACTGGTACTTGTCAATTTTGCCTCATTTTAGAAGATCTTGACTTCTGTCTCCAGGCTTACTCACCCTTGTGATAGCAGTTTGCTGTTATTCACTTACGTGATGGCTTAACTGCCTGTCTGTATGAATACACTAATTTAGGACAATCCTTCAAGGCTGCAGACACAAAAAAGGAAATTATTAGCAAGCAAATTATGACTTGAATTTTATCTCTTTTAGTGCCTTTCCCTGACATTGTGTGTGCAGCTTCACTGGAAGTAGCTGGCATGTCCCCTAAGTGGCTGTTTGTGCCTATTGCTATTGCTAAATTCTAACTGGAAATCACTAAAAAGCATTTTGTGCTGTTATAACTGTTTGCGTGGGTAATAACTAGCAGTTTCATTATTAAAGCCCCATCCAACATTTGAGGGAACTTTGATAAAGACTTTCTGACGTGATGGGCAATTTCACCCTCCATTCACATCCCCATGATTACAGAGTTGACCAATGCATTGTCTTGTGATATAAAATTAGATACAACTAGTGCTGAGTCAAAGCTGTAATTCTGAGATCAAGTGGGAAAATATCCATTTGTTCCTCAGAAACCTCTTGTAAATTGTTCATTTACTCCCCCAAGGCAACACCCCTGAAATTTGCCTTTATTTACTGGTGATGAAATGTAACATATTTCACGTCAATGCCTTGATGAGCTGCTGTGTGCTGAGTACTAATCCAATAACATGACTTCAGGGAGGGTGATACCCCTCTAGGGTCTCTCTTCAGGGTTCTTCAGAGTCACTGGCCATTCCAGCCCAGACCTAGGGAGCTCTCTCCTTTCCAGGTGTGTGAAAGAATACAGTGAGGTGTTCCCAGCTTCTTGGGGACTGAGGAAAGGATTCAATCCAGATACGCTCCAGACCAGAAATTACCATCACAGGAGGGGGATCTGGCATTTATAAAGAATGCATTTTAGCCTTCACAAAAAAATATTTCATAAAGACAAACCAGGAAGCACAGTCGATAGCTGTATAATTTAAGTATTTACATGTCGATCAACATCACTAAAATCATGGAAGACCACAGTGACCAGAACTCTCTTCCTTATCTCTAAATTGTGGTCAAAAGATAATGGTGTGCTTATTCCATTTGCAAATAATCAGGTGCCTCTTTCCCCACCCCCCATTTTTATTTGCATGTATTCTACTGTTTAATCACTTTTTTTGATAACACGTTTATGGAGAAAAGGTATCAGAGAAAAGGTGAGGGGACATTGAAACTCATCAAGCCATTCAGCACATAACATCTTAATTGGAGAAAAGCTGGTCCAACAGCTGCTAATATTGTCCTCCAAGGACACATCATTGGGTTCTAGTAGTCATGTATCATCATTGAGGAATTATATTTGGCTGATAAAGTTCTCCAATGTTGTAGCTTCAACAACATGAGTTATAGAGCCTTTTTTTTCTCCCTCACATTCTGAAATGAGCAGAGTAAAGCAGACCACTGCTAGTTTAGTGGTTCTACAATGTCCTCATGGACCCAGGCTCCATTCTAATCTCTGGACATGGCCCTCATCCTCATGATTTCCAAGGTAGCTGCTGGAGCTCCCACCATCACATCCTCCTCATTCCTCAACAAGGAGGAAAGAGTTGGAAAAGTGGAACCTGCCAACTGAAGCAGCCTCTTAAAAGATCTTTCCTGGAATCCTCACCTAAATATCTCCTTGGAAAAGTAGTTTTTATCTGGGCTCATTGACACCTCTGCTCATATAGAGGTTCTGTTAACAAGGCAAATGAGGAGAAGGCATTATCGGTCTCTGCCCAGGCTACAGATGATACTGTGATGTGACCCTACATTTCCATTACTTGGGTTTCTATTAATGTAGCCTCCAAGCCAGGGAGTTGTATTGAATTAATCCCATACTTGGTCAGAAGCCACAGTATCCATCCCTCCCAAAGCTGAATGAAATTTCTCCAGCTCAGGTCATCCCACGGGCTAGACTCCCCAACAGGTCAGGTTCAATGTTCTACTCCATCTCATAGCTCAGAGGTTAAACATGGATAGCCAGTTACCATCAGTAATCTGTGGTCAGAACCCCTGCTCTCTTGGTGGCCTTCCAATCTCCAAGGGGCAGACACACAACAGTCCCCTAATGCTCCTCAAGAGTCAAGGGGAGAAACTCTGGGCCCTTTACCCCAGTGCACCAAGAATAGCCCACCATGAATAGCTTTCTATATCACATGCCCTGTAAGATTATTTTAGCAAGGTTTCTACAACTAAAAATAAAGGAAAGTAATGCTGTCCATTTTGTGACCAAGGGTTGCTCCTGATTAGCAAACCTGATGGAGTCACAGTAGCAGCAGCGTCCCTCAGCTGTCCAAGCAAGACATACTTCAACTTACTGTGCATCTGAGAAGCATCCCCCTACAGTCTTAGGCATTGTGGGTAATCCTGGAAGTGGATGAAGCTGCCATCACTCTAAGAACATAGAGCCCCTCTGAGCTTGTTAGAGAAGGTAGCAGCCATCAGGTCTGGGTTCAGCTGTCAAAGAAAGCCTCCTAGAGTGAAAAGGACTTAGCCTCCATTTAATTTACTTCAGGATAATTCTAAGCAAAGACACCTGGAAATAAATGAGAATGGCAGGGAGCTTAGGAGAAAACCGGTTCAACCCAAGCACTGAAAGGAGGTCAAGGGGGAGAGGCAGGAAGGAAACAACAGTGAGTTTTTCTGACTGGTTTTTGGTGAAGACAAACCTCCTCATACTAACCCTTTGCTGAGTGTTTACTAGGATAGTAGGTGTCAAGGACTGTGTGAAGTGCTCTGCCCATATTATCCATTTAATTTTCACAACAGTCCTAACTCAATATATAAGAAAATTGTCCTCAGAAATGGGAGTGAAATCAGAGGTCACAGCAATCAGAGATTGTAACCAGGATCTGTTGGACTCCTGAGCCCCCATTAGCACTAGGAGACCTAGACCAGGAGTGTTCCTGGAGGAGCATAGCAGTCACCTCCAGCCTCCACATAATCTATGTTTATGCCAAGGTAAGCCCATGTGACAACCTCTCTCACAGCCAGGAATCTCTCTCTAGCTTCCTACTAGCTTCCCAGCCAAATTAGGCTCCAAGAATGCAAACTAGTTTTAATGTTTGCCTTAGCAAAGATACTGGGAAAATACCCTAATGCTTCAAATCAAAGTTGATTTCTTAAAAAAGAAAACTCTAGCCCTGGCTGAGTGGTTCAGTTGGTTGGAACACTGTCCCATACACCAAAAGGTTGCAGGTTCAATTCCCAGTCAAGGCACATAGCAAGATTGTTGGTTCAGTCCCCAGTGGGGGTGCATATGGGAGGCAACTGATCAATGTCTCTCTCTCTCTAAAAATCAATACACATATCCTCAGGTGAGGAAAGGACAGGAGGGAAATAGAGAGGAAGGAAGGAAGGCTCTGAAGTGACCTGTTTGAAAACTATGATGAGTCCTGACAGACCTCACAGAATCAAGTGAACCCAAGAGAGCACCTTCCCATCTAGGGCCAGGCCACTGCCACCAGTTCAGCCAGAAGGGAACATTTGAGGCCTAGGCAGGAGGAAGAGCAGGGGCAGGGCAGTTCATCCTGGGAAGGGGCTGGAAGCCCCAAAGGAGAGAAGGGCCCTACACCCTGCCCTAGCTTTTGTGAGGAAAGACCATTCCCAAATAATGGCTCACACACAGCCCTGCATGTCCATAAAAAGGGAACTATCGACATTTGGGAAGATGCTGAACGAAACCTTTTCTCTTTTTCTGCCTTCTACACGTACTGCCCTGTGGAACGCAGAGGAGGGACCCTCTCAGGAGACTAGGAAACAGGAAGGTCGGAGCTCATCTGCTCAGGGTGAAAGCCAGGGCGTCCAGCCTCACCTCAGGCCGGCTCAGCGCTCAGGGGCCCCGAAGTCCTGGTCAGGTGAGTTCAGTTCGTCCAGGTGGCGATAGACGCCTACTTCTGCTCTCTTTCAATCTATAGGTCCTACTTCCCAATAGAGAACGCTGATAAGGGCATTTTAATACATCCAGACCCTGCGCGTATTCCTCCATGGTCCTCACCTCAGAGAGGAGAGGGGTATGCCAGGCACATCGAGACCTGTGGACTGCCTCCTTATTACACAGAGACCGGACTGAATCTCAAGATGTAAAGCAGGCCCTGCTCCCGGGGCATGGACAAGAGGGCTTGTGTTTAGCACCTGAGGTGACAGAGCCGGGCAGCGGATGTCCCGCCCTCTGGGCCTGGGCAGGCGCAGTGGCCCCTGGGACACAGCTTCCGGTCAGCTCTCTCTGGAGAAGGCGGTTCGTCCCGAAGTTTACGCAGGTTTTCCCGCTCCCTGCACTCCCTTCCCCGCGTGGGATTTTCGACACTCAGGGCCCTAGTGCTGGTCAGAGCTAACTGCGCAGTCCCGTCACAGGCCCGAAGGGAGACCAGAGGGAGCGTGACCGCAGGACATCCCACGGGGGCGAGCGCTCTCACCTCTGGGAATGAAACACCGAGGGCGAGCTGTCCCGCCACCCCTCGGTGAAACGTGCCACAGGAATGGTGACGCCACGTCGTGCAGCCTGCGCCTCAGGCCCAGAGCGGAGCCCTTCACGTAGAATATTTCACTGGGAAGTTGTGAGGAAGGTGTATCACTCCATTCTACAGGAGAGGGAGGTTAAGAAACTCACCCCAGTGACATCGGCTGTGTCAGCCTCGAGAGCCACCTCCCCAAATGAACAGCAGGCTCTCACCTCTCGGATGAGCAACTGGTCCTCAGGCAGGGAAGGAGGGGCAAGAGCTCCGCTCAGTAGCCATGGTGCTCTGAGGAGTGAGCATGGACGTCCCTTTCCTTACGGGCCAGGGTGGGAATGCATTCCAACTTCCTGTCCCCTGACTTGGAGGGTAAGGCAGGGAGGACGTGCATGTCCTGGGCTGCCCATCTCTCGCTGTATCACCGTGCCCACTCTGGGGGGCTCCGCTCTCCTGACCACAGGATCTGGTCCTCACCAGCTCTGGAAAGCCTCCATTTCCGCTTCTCTCCCCCAAGTCCCAGGCCGGCCCTGGGCTTCCAGATCACCTCTCTATCCCCACGGCCACATCATTCACCTCAGGTTGGGCGGACGCCAGCCCCAACCAAACCCACAGCTGCCCGCCTCGGAGGAAGCATGCTGCCAGCCCTAACTGTGCTCACTGGTGCCAGCCGGCGGGCTTCAGGCTGCTGAGCAGCTCTCAGCACTCAGGACACCGCGTCCTCTTCTCTTCTCACCGAGCGAAGCGGTTCCCGGGGTTCCTTGGAAGACTCCCTAGAAGAGTTTCATGGTCAGGTAAGTGTGGAAAACGCAGTGGCGTGTGTCTCCGAGGTTCACGCTACCTTTAATGCTCATGTCGAAAGCTGTGAGACCGAGACCTGCAGTAAATACTGGATACAGAAGCCCAGTATTACTCAAGTTTGTGTGACCCAAGAACCCTTCGGGGGTTCTGGGCTGAAGGGGCACCTCCTTCAGAAGCAGGTGTTCAGAGGAACTGGCTTTGTGCAGTATGACAGTAGAAAAAAAAAAAGAAGCTCTTTTTCTTCACTCATAGATGAAGATTCTTTTTTCTTTCAGTCTATACTTTGTAATTAAAATATATCTTCTTAGACTGCAAGGTCTCCCTAAATTCAAGATAGCCTAAGTAAAACCTGGACTCATTTATTTATTCTGAACAGGTAGGGAGCAGGCATATACTGTGGCCCAGAGGCAGTGACACTAGATGATATTGGGGTGTTCTGTATCCTCAGTGTCTTCAGTAGCTCTCAAACCTTTTGGTCTCAGGACCCCTTTACATTCTTAAAAAATATTGAGAACCTCAGAGAACTTTCATTTATGTGGGTTGTAGCTATTGATATTTATGAAATTAAAATTAAAACTCAGAAATTTAAAAATATTTTAATAATTCATTAAAATAAATTTTACATGCTAACATACATTACACATTTTACAAAAAATAGCTATCACTTTCTAAAACAAAAAGTCAATAGAAACAATAGCATTGTTTTACATTTCTACATATCTCTTTAATGTCTGGCTTAATAAAAGACAACTGGATTTTCATATCTGCTTCTACACATAATGTTTCAATATCACATGTCATGTGGTCTTTGTAATGTGCCACTCTACACTGGTAAGTGTGAAAAGAGAAGCTTCCATATTAGTATTGTGATGATAATAGTTTTGACTCTGTGGACACACTGAAGGTGTTATTACTAGGACCCCAGGATCCCATGCCACACTTTGAGAAATACTGCTTCAGATGATCAGCCCAGTTCCTTCTTACTCTGTGTACACCTAGAGCAGTGGAGGGATGGATGCATCTCCCTCGCCCTGGGATTAACACATCCAGGACCAGGGAGATCTGCCTGTCAGGGAGCCCTAGTTTTCTGGGGTAAGACTACCTAGAGGTCAGCTGCAGCCATTAACAAATATTGCCCAGGCTAGCAGGTGCTTGTTTCTCTTCGCAGCTCACCACTTCTCACTATGGTTTCTGGAGCCCAGTGGAGTAGGAGGTTGGTTTGCAAGTTCTTGTCTCAGAGGTTTCTGAAGAGCTTTGATGCATAGAGTTTCATTAAGGCCATAAGGGCCCCAAGGTAGCCATTGTCCAAACACAGATATTGCCTTCATTTGTAATCTGCATAATTCCTGCAAAAATGGATTTAAACTTTATCTATAATCCATGCCCTGTTCTCCTGAGGGGTTTGAGTGGGCCCATGATGTGAATGAGCCAAGAAAAGCTATCTTTTATTCGTGTTCACACATGGGTAGAGAATGAAACAGTGTTTCATCTTGGCCCTGGGGAGGTTTGAAGCCCAGACACAAAGGAAATAGAAGGAAAGAAAGACACCAGCTTTGGTAGATCTGAGCACAAGATGATGTGCTGCCTACCACAGGAGCCCTTCCCTTGGGCCAACCCCCTAAAACCAAGTGACAGATGGGTCTAGATGAGTAGGACCTGGGTGGGTCCTTGTTCTATAGCATCTCTCGTGACCAATCAAGCGCAGCTAACAACTTTTATGTCGTGGGCAGAAATGTGAGTAAATGAAACCCTGAGGATACTGCATGGTACCATGGCAGTGGTTACACCTCTTTTCCTTCTGTAAGAACCTGTGTTTATGAGACTCAAGAAAAGTTTTGTTTTTGGAGTTGGGTGGATAGGACATAGTCCCTGTTCACGCACTAACTAGCAGGGTGACCTGGGCAAAGCACATGGCCCACCTGAGTTTTAGTTTAGTCATCTGTAAAATGGGTTATTGTGGGGTTTGCTGAAATTATGTATATAAGCACATAGCACAGTGTGTGGCCTACAATTAATATTCCATAAATGCTAGCCATTATTTTGCACTGTAGCTCACCTTCTAACACAATTAGGGATACAAAAGTGTAGGCCCACTTTAAACATTTTCAGAGCACGGAGAAATATAAATGGAAGGCTGCATACCATCTAGATACATAGATATATAAAAAAACATAAATATCCTAATAAACTCTTATATAATGTTTCATATACTTTTAAATATATTTTATTGATTATGCTATTACAGATGTCCCATTTTCCCCCCTTCATTCCCCTCCACCCCGCCCACCCCCTCCCACCCACATTCCCCCGCTTTAGTTCATATCCATGGGTTGTACATGTAAGTTCTCTGGCTTCTACATTTCCCTCCCCCTTTCTATTTTCTACCTACCATCTATGCTACTTATG
>PVKM010027534.1:0-18746 GCA_004027735.1 Carollia perspicillata
TTGTGCTGCTTCCAAATCTTGGCTTTTGTAAATAACACTTCAGTGAACATAGGGGTGCATATATTGTTTCGAATCAGTGTTTTGGCTTTCTTCGGATATATTCCCGGAAATGGAAGTGTGCATGGCATTGTAGATTCCCAGGAATATGTTGGAGCTTTTCAGAATCCTTAGTTTTTGCTCCTAAAGACTTTTGTTTGACTCAGCAATTACCCATTGCCTCAAGCAGCCATGCCATTAGAAACTCTCCTCAGTAAATACATTCAACAAATGCCAGCTTAGGAGCAGCTTTTAGCATGAGGCAAGCTCTGAGTCAAATCTGATAAAGCCAGACCTTTTGAGCATCTCTGCCAGAAAGCCATGCGACCTGTGAAACAATCACAATTCTTTGTGACTTTAGTCCATTATCTCTTCAGTACTGGGAATTTGTACTATTATTTTTAAAACTATTGCTGAGTTAGGAAGTAGGGGATGGCCCTATAGTAGGGTCACTGTTCTAATGGGTATTCTGCCAATATTCTTGCATAAATGCTTCCCAGGTTGCCGTGAGCTCTTAGTTAATTTCCTAAGTACTGAAAAATTTGTTCTGACAGTTTTTCAAGGTTTTTAATTTGTGGTGAGGCATAGTTTCAGAGGTTCCAATAAGAGCATAATTTATGCTCTTGTTATCCAGTTATGACATCTTAATGCAGACGTCATAAAGGGAGAAAGGACAAAGAAGTGCAATAACTGACTCAGGGCATTTATAGCATGTTGGGCATCATACTTTTCCTTCTGTGTTATTGCTCAAACTTTTTCACATGCTACATCTAGCTGCAAGGCAGACTGGGGAATATTTATTCACAGTAGCCATATACCCTGCTAAAAATCAGGGTCCTATTACTAACAGGAAGAGAATGGTTGTTAGGGCAGAAAAAAGGTAGCTGCAACAGTTCTTACATAAAATACATTCCCTAGTCCACCATGGGAACCACATAATTCTATTCTCACACCAGCCTCTTAAATCTGTACAGCTGTTTTATCCATCCCAATATTGAAGATCTCTGGGTGCTAAACCGCCTTGTCCATTGAGCCCAGTTATTGCCTCTTATAGTGCAGAAATGTAAAAATGCATAATAAATAAGAAAATGAAGAAAAAGGAGAAAGTCATCAATGATTCCTTTGTATCTACAATCAGACACCACTTGGCAGGAATCACACAGATCCCCTCACCACTCAGGGCAGTGACTTCCCATCTAAAATCTCTGGGTCCACTCTTCTTTTCTCTAGGAGAACTTTGCTCAATATAGTAAAAAGGAAGCAGAAACAGCAAAAAACAAGTCAGGAACACCAATAATATAATTTTAAACAATTTTCTCTATCACTGTGCTGTCGGTTATCATACTGCCTTTCTTTCTATGTACTGCAAGTAATATCTGGATTAGTATTTTTACCTTTGCAGAACAGGGCAACTTCCCTCCTGCAATACCCAAGTTCCTAAAATTCATCTCTCTTGTGATCTGGATGTAAGGAATCCACAGCAGAACTTCCTGCTCCAGAACAAAATTGCTTCTGCTGCCATCTCCAGCAACATGATGCATAGCCTCCGTTTACCTCCTGATATAAACACTAGGAATCAGACACTGGGCTCCGAGCTTCAGCTTCCACAAGGGAAAACGGGTCCATTGCCATACTTTTCACCTGAAATAGAAATCTCCACTTCAAAGGGTTTACTCTTCCATTCCCAAATCTTATGTGGGTGGGTGTGTCTGCTAATTAAAAATTATGTCAGCATATCAAACCATATTTCCTAGATCATTTGGAGACGTAGTACTTGGTTCTTCAGACTTTCGGATACAGTAAAGATTGTCATGGGGATTAAAATGGCACCAAGTGACTTGATCTTTAACATATATCCCAAATCCCAAAGCACAAAATATTATTAATATAGTATCTACTGACAGCAACAGCTACAGTGCAAATTGTGGGGGCCAGGGAAGGCAGAGGAGTTCAAATGACAAGAACATTTTGTTTTAGGTTGAAATTAGAAGAGTGAGAGAATAGAGAATTAGTCTAATTTTTCTAATTAGTCCAAATTATTCACTGCTAAAAAGAAAAAAAAAACATTCACTTTGCTTTCATCTATGCTTTCTCCGCTATTCTCTCTTCTCTCTCTCTCCCTCCCTCCCTATCTCTTTCCAAAATCTCTCCTGTTTTTTAATTCATTTTGGAGAAATTCTAAAACTTAGAAAAGAGAAACAAATTTTTAATATTTTTAATGACATTAGAGAAAGTCATTCAACTGCTGACACTCTTCAGTTAAAGAAATCATCATAGTCTTTAGTAAATATCCTCTGATTCTATGTCAGTGTGGCTTATTCTGAACAATCAAACATATGTCAAGCATTTCCTAGCTCCTAGAACACTTTCAAAATTAAATTTCATTAAATGAAGACTAATGATACACTTTAATAAGCATGCTTTAAAAAACTACCTATAATTCTTATTCACTTTAATTTAAAAGATATTTTTGATTCTTTGTCCTAAAGATATTGTCTTCTCAGGCAAATGTCTTACATACATGCCATGTGGCAAAATATAAAGTCAGTACTGAAAATTTTTTTACTTCATGAATTTATTTTTCTTTCAAATTCTTATTTCTTGTTTTCTGGCATGAAAGACTAAGCAATGACATAAAATAATATATTGCTACCTGGAGAATTACTCATTATCTATTAGACATTCATCCAGTGCTATTAAGCATTTTAAAATGCAAAAAAGCATAGCTAGTCAGTGAAAAAAAGCTTCATATAATAGCAGAATGAATATAATGACTTGAAAAAAACCTGTCACCATGAAGAGAAAGAGGAAAGTCTTTGGGAAAATATAAAAGACTGAAAGAAATATAACTACCTCACTCATTTTTCTAATCATCCTATTTTGAACAAAGTATTGGTTAAATAATTCCAATTGGGTTTTATTGGAATAGTGATATGTCAAAGGGTCATTTTCTAGAAACTGACAGTCTTACTATACAGAAAATCTGTGCTGAGGAAGTGTTGGTATTTGAAGTGACTTTTTTAAGCTACAACCTTAAATTATAGTAATAATAATACTGAAACCAGAGAAGTCGGCATTCATGCTACCTGTCACTACAGAACCTACAAGCAGAGACAGGGATTGAATCTTATGAGTGCTCTATTCAGATGGCTGATGATCTGAGAAGACAGCAGTTATGTACCTCGATAGACTGTCTTACATTTCCTTTCAAGCCAGCCTCTTTTATAAGGAGGAAAATGTACAGGTAAGGGATATGGAAATCAAGAGGGAAAAAAGTGTAGATAAGGGATTTGGAATTCAAGAAAGTGTGGCAATTTCCCTAACATTCTTTCCCATCTGTTGACGGATGGTTTTCTATCTGGGTCCTGTGTCCTGGGTGATTTTCTTCATCTGTGTCCTGGGCTGCAGGATGTCTCTCCCTGGAATACAATGGATCAGATTCCATCTTGGTTGATTATAGTCTCTTCAGGAGCACAAAGGTTGAACTGCTGTGGTCTCTTGGAGTCAGGGTGGGTCATACCTTTAGTTTCTGAAAGAATAGCTTTTTATGTGCATTAACTACTAAGTTTATTAGCTATTACTTGAAACTAAAATTTTCCATGTATTGAGTTCCCCCATCAATACCAGTAAGTTTGAATTCTAGGCCAGAATGAGAAAGTAGGCAATAAAAGGAACTGCTTGATAGAGAAGGAAACAAAGGGGGGAAAGACTGTTATTGTGAAGCTTTTCTTAAAAAATGTGTTTTTTTTTCAGGGTAGTCTTTCAGACATCTCATTTCAGTCCTTCTATTTTGTATTGTGACTTTCTATAAGCATGTGCATTGGTTAGGTTTATTTATGGATATATTTTTCTTCAGGTGCTCAAAATTGCATAGAGATAGTCTATTTTCTTTTGATTTCTTCTTTATAAACAAATATTCTCAAATAAACAAACAATTTAAATAGTTTTAGATAGCTGGAACAATGCTCTGTTCATTCAATACAAACACAATCTAGGGGGAACCCCAAGTTTGGATAGAGATAAAATGTTAGGTCATATAATCTTTTACATTAAAAGTAAAGAGAGGAAGTTTTACCGTGTTAACACTAATAAAAAAAGTTGGAATAGCTATATTTTATCAGAGATAGAAAGGAACACTCTATATTACACAGGTGGCAAACACAAGGCCTGTGAGCCAAATCCGGCCCTCCATCTTATTTTATCTGGGTGTTTCTACCCAGCAGCAGCACCGAGCTTCTTGCCCCTCGTTGAGGAGTAGTTACACTTATATAGTCCTAAAATTACATTCAGGCCTTTGAAGGCAACCTCAAGGCTGATGTGGCCCCAGTGAAAGTGAGTTTGACACCCCTGCTAAGGATAAAGAAGACAATGCTCCAAGGAGACACGACCAACCAACTGAAATGTGCAAGTTCCTAACAGCAGAACATCAAACATAGGAGTCAAAAACTGACAGATCTGAAAAGAAAAATGAACAGGTCCACTGTTACAGTTGGAGACTTCAGCAGTTCTTTGGTAATTGATAGAGCAACAGGCAGAAAAAGCAATAGTCAATAGTTAAACTAAATTGCACTATTACTCAAATTGATCTAACTGAAATTTGTAGACTTTTTTACCTAACAATGGCAAAATATACATTCTTCTTAAGTTCACATGGGGAATTTACCAAGATAGACCATATTCTGGACCACAAAATACTAATGCACTTAAGACAACACAAATCATTCAAGTATTGTCTTAGAACACAATGGTATAATGTTAAGGATCCATAATATAACTAAAATGGAAAAGTCTCCAAACATTTGGAAATTTCAAAACAAACTTCATAAATCAATGAAGAAGTCTCAAAGATTTTAAAAATATTTTAAACTGAGAGAACACAAAAATACTACTTATCCAAATTTGTGGAATGCATTGAAAGCAGTGCTTTGGGAAACATTGTAGCATTGAATTCATATATTAGAAAAAGAAATATGTTAAATCAATGATGTAAGTTTCTACCTAAAAAACTAGAGAAAGGTTGAATTACTCAGAAAGCAAGCAAAATAAAGAAATAATAATAACGAGAACAGAAATTTATGAACTGAAAACAAAAAATCAGCAGAGAAAAATCAATAAAACCAAAAACTAGTTCTTTAATAAGATCAATAAAATCCTAGCCAGGCTAACCAAGAAAAATAGAAAAGAATTATGAATTATCAATATCATAAGTACAAGAGGAATCATCATTTGTGGTTGTGTGGACAGTAAAATGATAATAAATGGATATTATAGGCATTTCTAAACTCACAAACTTGATAACTTAGAGGAAATGGAGCAATTGTTTGGAAGACACAAAGTGCCAAACTCACACAAGGAGAAACAGATAGCCTGAGTAGCCTAATATCAATGAAAAAATTTGAATAAATAATTAATAATCTTCCAAAAAAGAAATCCTAAGGGCTAGATGCTTTTAGAAGTGAATTCTAGCAAAATTTTAAGGGAGAATTAGTAGCAATTCTGCTAAGTGGCTCAGAAAATAGAAGTAGAGAGAGCATTTATTCCCCCAGATCAGCGTTAGCATAATACCAAAATCAGGAAAAGATACTACAAGACAAAATCAGGAAAAGATACTACAAGAAAGGAAGAGTAGTGATCAGTATCTCTTATGAACATCTATGCAAATATCCTTAACAAAAAAATTAGCAAGTGTAATACACAAATTTATAGAAGTCATTATATAGCTCAAGCCAGTAGGAACTAGTCCAGGCTAATTCAACATTCAAAAATCAATTAATGTAACCTACCACATAAAAAAATCTAAAGAATAATAAGCATATCAATTAAATCAGGCAAAAAGAATAAGTATATCAATTAAAACAGACAAAACAGTTTACAGAATTGAGTATTTATTTATTTATAAAAGCTCTCAGAGTAGGAATGGAAAGTACTTTTCTCAATTTGATTTAAAGCACGTGCAGAAGGTCTTCAGCTAACATCATATTCAATGTCGAGGAGCCGGATGCTTTCCCCCTTGGACTGGGAATGGAATGAGAGTTTGACCGAATTTTCCCAAACTTTTTCTGTAAACAGCAGGATAGTAAATATTTTAGGCTTTGTGGGCCATATGGTCTGTGTCACAGCTACCAACTATGTCACTGGTAGTTCAAACTTAGCTACAGACAATACTTAAACAAATGAGTATGTCTATGTCCCAACAGAACTTTATTTATTGAAACAGGCAGTGGCCCATGATCTTAGTGTATACACACTTGTTTCAAGTACTTACCCTTATTTTTGTACTTATTTCATTGTGGATGAGGACCCGTCTGCAAACAGGCAGTGATCTCACATAGAATGACCCTGGTCCAGTAGAACCTCAAGAGCATGACTACCAAACAGGAAGATTTTTGATGTCCCAACATCAAGTCCACAGGTTTGCAGTATTCCCTGATAATTGACCAGACAACCATGGTGCTGTCCTAAATTCTAGAAAGTTCTGTGAATGGAACATCCCTGGATCTCCTGTAGTAAAATAATCCTCTCTTTGTTTATTTTGTATTGGAGATCTGTCCCAGCAAAGCCCTGGCCATTCCCTTCCTTCCCCTTTCTCTCTCCCTCTCATACAACTGGGAAAAAAAAGCATAAACAATACATAATGTCCAGTTTCAGACAAAATTTTCATTTTTTTCAAATGTAACAATTATAATATAGTAATAGTTAAAAATGGAACTGATTAATCAGTTGCATTGTAATGATAGATAACTATTCGGGTATATATGTGGTGAATTCATCACTAGCAGAATATTCTTGAAAATCACAACATTGCAACAATGACAGGTCTTGGAGACTCATTTATAGATCTACGATACAAATTGCATATTATCTGAAGTATTTTAAAGGCATGTGAATGGCAAGAACAATGAACTTGTACATAACTTGGAGAAAACAATGCTCTGAATTTTGAGATCCAAGATTTTCTAATACAGACTTTTCTCACTCATCTCTAAATAGGAAATTCTAAAGTAAGATCAGGGGGCTGCCAGTGGATCCCGCTCTCCATTCATCATCTCACATTGTGTTTGGTCATGCAGACATCTAAGAAAATACCTGCAAATGTGGGACTACATCTGATCTACATGAGGAAATATGATTATAGTCCTTTGGAGCCAATAAATGCTTAAGTCAGTAAGCTGCGTACATAGTAAATTTCCCTCATTGTAAATTTGCCTCATGTTCTCCAGTGGGGGGAAGACACGAGGAAAGGGACTATTACAGGTGGAAGTCTAATGGATGTCTTATAATATACACTTCCACTTGGAGTCGCAGTATGATAATTACGCCTGGTGAAGAGATGAAAATAGATTACTGTCTCATCCCTGCAAGAGCACTATTAGTGACTACTCAGAGCACCAGGGTGTCACTCAGAGCATCAGGGCGAGAGAGAGGAAGGAATGGGAGGGCTAGGATGAAAGTGTGTCACACAAATGAACTGATGTAAGATAGTGCCATGAGAAACATATCAGTATTTGATTTGCTAGTGAACAGGAAAATTAATTGCAATTTCTACTTTTATTGACAGGTCTCAGTTTGTTGAGAGCTTTTGTGAAATACTGCCTTTTCCAGACACTTTCACGTATATTCACATTCATACTCCCCAGCCAGAACATATGCATCTGGGTGTGTAGTATAAGGCTCCAGTAACACAATATTTTTAATAAGTGAGCTTAAAATCTCTTTGGGAACTGTGAAACTAGTTCTTACAGAATTCTCACAATAGTGTGGCTGAAAGTAGTTTAATTTTTAAGGAATATCTGTCAGGAGACAGAATCAAGAATCCTTAGAAGTTACTCTTTTTCCACTCCTGAAGAATTATGCGAATTGAATCTCAAATGATTCAGAAAATAGTTTGCTGAGATTTGTTGCTAATACAACTTTTAAAAGATTTCATTGGATAAATGCAACTTATCACTGCATTCACTGTTGAATAAATGCACCAGTGGCACTATGATATAGATCCAACTGGTGCCTGAGAAATTAAAGACCAAAATTAAAAGCATAGAAATTGTACTAACATGTACCTTGTGCGTACACATAGAAGAAACTCAGTTATTAGTAACTCAAAGGGATAGTTAAAATTTGGGGTCTTTATATCTAAAAGTAGAGGAAAGGAGAGGAAGAAGGACCATTTATGGAAAAGCAAATGACTTTTTGGAAATTGTCCCTAAGAAGAATAGAGGGGGATATGATACTTTGTGACAATGACTGTCCTGATGTGATGCTGATTTCTCTCTGAGAGAAGATGAGAATTGCTCCAGGGAAGGGATTTATGGAAATTGTGGTTTTATGGGAGGCTCTGCTTTTAGGCAGATAAGGGATTTCAGGATCTCACCTGCCTTCCACTTAAAATAATTCGTTTACAAAGTATATATATCTGGTATATTTTGGAGTGGTATATCCTGATCTCTTCCAGTATGTTATTACTTTTACTGTGAATATCTAAGATTAACTTTTATAATATTAAAAATAGTAACACTTCAGAAAGGTAGTAGAATTAAGTTTTATAGGTAAAATTACTGGCCTCTGTATTAACTGCAGTATTAACAATGAAACAACTAGTTCCATGATAATTTGATGAGCAGATCCTATTTACATAAGTAACATAAAGAATAAAGGAAGCAAAATCTATACAATAAAGAATATTGCAATTCTAACAGACATTTAAAAGTGGCTTGAGATAAAAGCAAAGATATATTAAGTCTGCAGAAAGAAAAAGCCAACATTATTAATTTTTTTTGTCTTCCCATTTGTGATTTATACATTTTACATTTTTCCAATTCTGATTTTATTTTTATTCTTGCTGTTTAAAATTTATTCTCTAAACAATAATTAGACAACTTTTAAAAGACAAAGAAAACATCACTGTGCTTTTAAAAAATAGTTTGAGGACTTCTAGCTTCTTTATTTCCAAAATCCTCATCCTAGATAATTTAGCTAGATAATTTAGCTCATTTGCTCCCTGTCATGCATCCCTTCACTGAGGCTACTATCTATAGATTCTACATGTCTCCTACTGTCTTAGTGAGACAGGAGAGTAAGAAACTAGGAAAATCCTTCAGCAAATGAAACAGGGGAACTTCGAACAATAGCTGAACAAACTGGCAGAGCAATTTACAGCCAGATACAGAAGGTTACCTCCCTAGCGATAACATCAAGGCTTCAGTTGTATTTCAGCTCCAGGCCCAGAAAAGCAGCAAGGCCAGGACCAGCTACAAATCACTAATGAACCTCCTGCCCTGTCACTGACTAATCAGTAGAGACCATGACCCTGCAAGAACACACCTAGAAAACTGATGAATATTCTTCTGAAACCCTCCCCGGAGACCTCCCCTAAGATTCTTGCCTGCAAGAGAGAGAAAAAAGCCTCAAAACAAAGGACCCAGCCTGTGAGCTTTCCCTCTGGGAAGCAGTCCAAGCCATTCCCATTCCCCTCTTCTTTCCCTATATTTCCCTAAATACATAAAATATATTTCCTATATTTTAGGAAATATATACAGACATATATTTTCTAAACACTAAGGGGCCCCGAGACTTGCAGTCAGGGGAACAATGGTCAGGGGCAACTCCTCCCAGGATAACCCCCTGAACCTGTCTCCAAGGCCCCCTTTTCTCCGCTTCCCAGTGAGCTAAGGAAGCCCATCCTGGATGCTCCTGTTGCTTCTTCTATGCAAGCCCTTCCTGGTTTCACTGTCCCCAGCTTTAATAAGTAGTTCCTCATAGTCACCTGGACTGGTGCTGTAAAACTTTTCCCGCACAAAGTCAAGAACTCACACACTACTGGCCAGCGCTAGGTAGATCCACGCAGGGCCAGGTCCCCTGTCCAGTGACACTAGGTATCTTCTATCCCATTTCCTTATTTCCTTTTTTTATAATACTGTCAGGACTTAAGTTTATCTTGTTTATATTTTGTCCACATTTTTTTTTGTCTAAGATAAAATGAAAGGTCCAAAAGAACAGGAAAAAAGTAGTATATCCTTTTTAAAAATTTGAAACTATTTTAATTACCTAGACGGAACTTAATATTTGTTGAATAGATTAATACATTTGTAGTTTAATAATTATAGAAAGAATTTCAAGCAAATTTTTAAGATGTGGTAGCTTAGAATTTTTATTTTAATGGAAGTAAATATGCTAAAAATAAGTTAATGGCTTTATAAAACATCCAGTGTATCTTGAAAATCTTTATAGAAGCAGGGAGATGTGCTATTAATAAATGTGATTTTATTAAGCATGCTCATTAACAATGCAAATTTAAAGCCACTTGTATCATTAATAAGGAGTGCAAAGAAATTAATAATGAAATTATTGAAGATATTAACTTGAGAATTTACCTTTAATTATTTATAGTTATAATAACAGTCAGGAGAACCAGTTTCTACAAAGGTGACCTTCATTCAATTTTTGAAACTTTAGCCTCAAAAATCATCTACAAATTACTAAAATTATGCCATGCCCATTATTTAAAAAGTTAGATACATACATTATCAAAATTATTCTGTGATTGCTTAAATTATTTATTTATATATTTTTATCAAATAAAAGCATCCCTTTGTTTCCCGTTGGTGTTTTTGTCTATCGAATGACCCTTTAATTGCTTAGTGGATGTACTTTCATATTTGTGCAATTACAAATAATATATCTACATTTTTTTCTATCATTATAAAGTTTTTAACATGTGTCAGGTTATATTTTCCATAATGTATTGGAACTTGTTTTATAAATCTAATATGTTGTGGGCCTTTTCTGTGTCAGTACATAGATTTCCTTCATTCTTTGTGATGACTGTATACTGTTTCTAGACAAGTTTTGACTAAATTTTGGTGCCCATCTCACTAAACTTAAAGACAGGCTGAGGCAGAACAGAACACTGCAAAATTAAGTAGTTGAATGGGACACAGAAGTGGATGAAAAGAATAAGAGGCAGCTAACTTGTGAGAAATGATGAAGGCAAAATAAAGCCAATAATTTATAGGTAGATGAAAAGGAATTCAAAAGTCAAAAAAAATGAAATGACTGTAAATGGAGTCTTTAAATGATTAAAAATATCTAATATATTTACAGAAACACATGTTGAAATGAGAATGTAAGACAAATATGTGGGCTTTAAATATTTGTGTAAGTTATAAATAAACTGTATTTGGAAAGCAGAAGAACTTTAAGGAAAGCATTAATAAAGTTGGAGAGCTTCATGAGTTTATATATGCATTTATTTTACTTGAGTAAAGATAAAATGTAATTTTACAGGAGGTATTTTAAAATACGAAATTATACATTACTCTGGAAGATAATTGGTCAGGAAATACAATGTACCATTTGAACTAATTTATTATTAGCAATATTTATTCTGTCCTTTTTCAACATTATTATCTTTACAACCAGGGTCTTTTCTCTTTCTCGAAGCTCCACCAGGAAACAAAGGTAACCTTTATGTTAGAATCTAGTGCTGCTCAAAAAATATTTGTTTCATGTGAAATCATCTTCTCCTTAAGACGGAACAAAAAGATTGATTTTTTTTTCTTCTCTTTCTTATATTCGAACTAAGTTTCTTTTTAGAAAATAGTCCTGTGAGTAGAAGAGTGTGATTTACTATTCTTGTAGAGGCGTGAAGACAAAGGCATGGGGAATTAATAGTGATTCTGATTTCATTTTATCAGGGGAAATAATTCCTTGCTAGAATATCAAATAATAAAACCTAATTCAGAGAAGGTTGGTGTTGGCTCTGACAGCTGCAGAATCACCCATGGATACAAATTATTTCTGGGGTCACAATCAGTTTCACTGCTATTCAGGAAGAACCAGCTGAGGTTAGGCAAGATTTGTTCTTTGTGGGTAATATATTGAGTTAATCATATTTTCTATTTTTCTTCTATTTTATTTTCTATGTTTTTATTATATGATTCTTTTACTTCTTGAAGCCCCTTTGGCCAGTCCCACACCCTCCCCTAGAGTTAGCTAACACCTAGAGAGAGTAAGCAACTTGCCTCCAGGCATTCTTTCATATGCAAACCAAGCAAGTCAAAGTGGTGTACCCAACACCTTCTTTATCTGGCTCTTCACATACCAAAGCAGTATTTCCTCTGTTGTAAATCATGCCATGGTCAGACACTTGACAACCACAGACCACCTCTATAGCCCAGGGTACACCAAAAGTATTTGAATCATCCAATTCTAAATTTACTCCAACTTGCCTACCCTGCCCGGCAGTGCTCTTCATACAGAGACCACAACACGTGCCCTGGGCCGTGCTTTCTCCTCATTCCGTCTGCCAGCAGACAAACCCAGACGACCCCATGCAGCCCTGCCTCCTGAGGCATGCCCATTCCTTCTCTTGGGCATTTTTAAGTAACAACTTTCAAAGGCAATTGTCTCCATGTCTGCCACCTGAACCTGCAGGATTAAAGTAAATCCCGAGTACATTTTAATATAAATGTATCAATTCATTGTTCTCCAGAAATGGTGTCTGTTTTATGTAAGAAGGTCGGAATAAAAGTTGCTATTTGGACTCTTTTGACTGCAATGCTTGACAGTTGCTCTGGGACCTGAGTGTTTTGGCAGTATATTTGCAATGAAAATAGAAGCCGTGGATTAAAAGAGAATGAGAGCTTCTTTAACCCTAGCGTGTGGGAATATATCTTGAAATATGCTGTATTTAGTATTATCAATTCTCTAAATTTGAGGGGTAATACACTTATCTCACATTAGTTTTGATAGTTAAAATTTGAAGGTATTTCTGGCAAACATTGAAGCAATGAAGTTCACGGCTATTTATCTTTGCCAAAAACATAGATTCTGCCAATTACAGACTGCACTATTATTAAAATTTAACAAGCACAATTGATTGCTGGGAAATAATCCTGGCCAACTCATATAACCTCTCTGAAATTTGCCTTTTTATATTCCACTCTGTATTGAATCAATAACAGTTGATTTTACTAAGCAATCAACATTCTTTAAGATGCTGTGGATGTAAAAATCATATAAATTACATATTATTAATGAAAAAGCTAATCCACAGGGCTACATATTATATATGTGATCAGACTATATGGCATTCTGAAAAAGGCAAACTATGGTTCTGTGAAAAAAATCAGTGCTTTTCAGAGGTGGGTGGGAGAGAAGGCTGAGTGGCACACAGAAGATTTTTAGAGCAGTGAAAATATTCTGTGTGGTACTATAGTGGTGGGTGCATGTCATCCCGTATTTGTCCAAACCCATAGGACGTACAATACCAAGACTGAACCCTGATGTGAAGTGTGAAGTTTGGGTGGTTGTGACGTGTCAATGTAGGTTCATCAAATGTAGCAAATGAGCCAATCTGGTGGTGGATGTTGATAATGGGGAGGCTCTGTTGGGGGCAGGAAGCAGAATATAGGAAATCTCTGTACCCCTCTCTCAATTTTGCTGTGAACCTAAAGCTGCTCTTAGAAAAAAGTCTTTGAAAAGATCATATGAATATTCACCTGTAGCTGTTTGGTTTAAGACTGGGTATTTCACTGTGTTCTGTCAATGTTTAGCTAGATATTCATAAGGGAAAGAGAATTAAGGGAACTAGACATTCAGCTTATAAAATGGAAAGCATAAATCTTGCTAGGCAGGAAACTACAGCTTCACACTCCAGGGGATTGCAGCCTTTCTCCACCAAGAGGATTAACGGACCTCCTTACCAGCTCCAGTTCCAGACTGTTGGAAGTTGCTGGACTGTAGAGGCCTGTCAGTCTGACTAGGGGATGCACCTATCAAATGCCTGAAAATATTTGGGGAATTGATTGGATTTTTTGAGAAAGCACTGGTCCATTCTAAACGGGAGACCCTGGTTATAAAGCCAGGGGGACAAATACGCACCTGCTTACTCTTGTGCTCTCCCTCACCCCGCCCCCGCCCAGTGATGCACTAGCCCCATTTGTTCATTAGCTCTCTTGTCCAGGAGCATGCGACCATGTGGCTGTAGCAGTTGCATCGCCCAAGCTGTGCGGGCTCTAAATTAAATTCCTAGAATTAAAAAAAAAAGCAATGATCACTTAAGTGATAAGCGAGAGTGGATGTTTAAAACAACTTCATCATAACGAAAAAGACACAAAGGGTCAGAACATTAAGACAGACCTTACTTGGTATTATAAATGGCATATTAAGTGGTTTTCATCACAATTTTGAAAATTCTGTATTTAAAAGTTTATTCCCTTGTATTTTGGAAGTGTGGAGGTGGTAGGAGTTTTTTAAGGGGGTGGGTGGGTTCCTTGTTTCATCTTTGATTTTCCTCTGAGGATACTAACTCTTGGGAAAGCTAACTAAATGAATCTACAATTAGTTTCAGTTCACTTGGTCAAGTGTTGATTGTCAGCTACTTGAAAGCATAATTCTTTTGGAATGCTACAAAATAGATCTGATTCAGGGTGGAAGTGGCATCTGTTTTGGAAGTCATGGCAGGTTTCATAGAAGGATCTGAAAGTGTAAACGGAGACTATCGGAGCTTGCTTTTCTTGTTCATATATACCCTTAATTATTGGTTGCCTCCATCATCATATTAAGCATACATGCCTTTTAGAAACTTGATTTTTGACAGTATTCCTTGAGATGTCCCTCCCCACAATCCTTCTACAAAATATTTTTGAGACATAATGATGAAAAAGAGAATTTCTTGGAAATTTGTAAACTATTTAGGATATAATTTTCACACTATATTTAGAAATCCACTAGAAAGTAAACTAGTAATAAGTGAGCAGGCAAAGTGTTCATCATAGGCACTCACCATAGCCATGATATGAAGAATCAAGTAGCATTTTCTTTTTTTAAAGATTTTATTTATTTATCTTTAGAGGGGAAGGGAAGGAGAGAGGGAGAGAAATATCAATGTATGGTTGCCTCTTGTGCATCCCCTGCTGGGAACTGGCCTGCAATCCAGGCATGTGTCCTGACTGGGAATCGAACCACAGTTGTTTGGTTCGCAGGCCCACGCTCAATCCACTGAGCTATACCAGCCAGGGCAAGTAGCATCTTCTTTTAATCACAGTTGCTTTTCTGCCATATGCTAACAATTAGATGCCAATCCTCTTGTGTTAAGTTCCAGAGAGAATGCCACATGGGGCACATTCTTTGAGATATTAACATTTTTCACTATTATTACTAAGCTGCCTTTTGTGTTGAGGTGACTCAGTTCACATTATGAGCCCTGTTTGGGGGCATTATTATAACTGAATAAAATAAGCCCAAACATTTAAAAACTTTGATTCTAAAAATACATAAAAATTATCACCAAAGCTTGAATTACATAAGTTAATGAATAATTCAATTGAGCTTATTAATGAAGTGAGTTCATAGCATGTTACATAGACTTGCTACAATCAGGTTTTAAATGAGTTTGAGGATTGCATATTAAAGATTTATTAAGGTTATTGGTCTTTTGGATCTTTAGATAAATTGAATGTAGTAAATTTTAATTCTTAGTTGTGAACCTTTAGGTGGTTATAATTTTTCAGTTTGGAATTAATTAACAGCATTAGTTATTCATGAACATTTGTATCTAATTTATAATTAAATTCTCTCTCAACACTGACATATTTTCTCATTTTCCATGATAACAATTCAATTTTTTGTGATTACAGCATCAGTTTGAAATATAAACCCCATAGGGGAGCATTAGCAACATAATCTGCTTAAGAGGTTCCCATGATACCTTGTGCCCCCGTTGGTCGCAGTCACCACGGTGAGCCCAAAGCTTCCAAGCCCTCACTGCATGAGGACACTCATCACCTTGCAGTTCTTCATGTCCCCCCATCCAACCCTATTATACACCTGTCACAAATGCTTTCCCTGTACACTCTGCAACCCTAGCCTTTCCACAACACACTTCCTTCATCACTCACAGTTCCCCTGAAATTTCTGCTCACTTTCTTGTTAGCATTGGTTTGCTCTGGAGTGCACTCACACGGCTCTGCCAGCTCACATACCATCAGATCTGAACACGTGGTAGTGCTCATCTGGCTTCGCTTTAGTACTTCCAGGTCCCCCCCACCCCCAGTTCTTCTATCAAAAATATCCCAGACTTTGAAGTTAGGGCCTCAGGTCTTTGCTATCATAATTATTGAGGATTTTAATATGCACAAAATGATCTAATATATTGGTTGCTCCATCCTCCTCCTCAAATGGCACCCTCCCACTACCTCAGCCATGATCACACCTAAATGTCATTGTTACTAAAAGCTGAGATGCCTCCATGATCACCAAATAGTTACCTCTGTCCGCCAGCGCCCTACTTGTTTCTGCCAGTCAGAAATTCTATTAACCAAACTCCAATAATTATTAACTCCACTAGGAGCACTAATTGATTGATCCTACTACTATTCTATTGTATCTTCATTTCCTCATGTTCTCAATTGCCCTTGTTTTTGAGATTATATACTGTTGGCAATAAGTATCATCACTCCGTTTCATGAGCCCTTTCATGAACCCATAGTACTGTTGACTTTTTCTCCCTTAATCATATTAACCTGGCAGAATTCCAACCATATTTTCACTGAAATCCACTCAGGCCATGCCTGCCAAACAGTCTGACCACATTTTTGTAATCGTAATCTCGTATATGACTATTATATTCCTTCTCTTTTTTTTCAGACATTCGGTATTTGATTTTGATTCAACTGTTGATCTTGCTGCCTATTTCACTCATAAAATAAATCAAATCAAACTAAAAAGAAAAGCCTACAGAAACAGAGCACATATTGGTGGTTGGCAGTGGTGAGGGCTGGAAAGTGGGGGAATTGGATGAAGATGATAAAAGGTACAAACTCTCAGTTGTAAGATAAAGGTTCTGGGGATGTAATGTACAACATGATGATTATAGTTAACAATCTTTTATTGCATGTTGGAAAGTCTGTAAGAGAGTAAATCTCAAAAGTTCTCATCATAAGGAAAAAGTCATATTTACTTGAGGTTATGCATGTTAACTGCACTTAATGTGGTAGTTATTTTGCATTATATACATAGATCAAATCATTATGTTGTACATCTTAAACTTATATAATGTTATATGTCAATTATCTTGCAAGAAAACTGGAAAAAATTAAATAAATCAGTAGAGGAAACTCACAGGCTCTTAGCAGCATATCTGAGCATATATTTTTTCCTTCCTTTATGTAATCCGTACTTCTAATGAAGTCCCACTGCTTCTTCTAGCCAAGCTTATCACTTCAGCAATTTTCTACTAAATCATTCTCTTTAGGATGAAATTGTGTTCTCAAATAAAAAAGCAAACCTGCCTTTCTGTTCAACAACCTTATTTGTTTCATGGTCCAGAAAACTTAACAAAATGTTGTCTGTACTCACTATAAATTTCTTATTTCCCTCATTTCAGTCTATTTAGATTTTTATTCCCATCACTTTGTTTAAATAGCTGTGGTCCAAGTTGCCATAAATGTTCTCATCATTCCTGAATGATTAATATCATAGGACGCATTGGATCACTCCCTTCATTTTCTTTACCTGTTTTCAGAGTATAACACAGTTTTTTTTTTTTTTCTGGTTAAAGGGTATTATTGTCCTCTCCCACAGTGATTCCTTTTCCTATTCCTGATCTTTCAACTATCAAGTGCCCAGTCCATGGTCCATCTATTGTTTTCATTCATTCGGTAAACAATCTAATTCATTCTTGGAGTCTCTTTTCTATTTTTATTTTTGTTTTTTTTGTGCAGGCAATCTCTAAATGTATATCTTGACTCCAGCCCTCTTCCCTGAATCCACCTGCCAATTCCACTTTTCCATGTGGATGGCTAATAGGCACTTCAACTTTAAAAGTGACCAAGAGCCATTTCCTTGTTCCTAATTTTTCTTTTCAGTTCGATTACATATCAGTAAACAGTAGTTTTCTATGTTCAGTTGCTGAGGTTTTCAACCTTAGAGCTGTCTTTGATTTTCATAATTCATAAGAATCAATCAACAATATTTGATTATCATTCAAGTTCTAGGATTAATTCACCCAAATCTTAGCACTTGCACTGCTGACTTCCTAATCCAACTTTTCATCCACTTTGAATTAGTTTCCCATTGCTGCTGTGCAAATACCATAAACTGTTTAGCTTGAAACGATAAACATTTACTATCTCACAGTTCCAAAGACCTAACACCAAAGTGCCAGGGGAGCTGCATCATTCTAGAGGCTCTGAAGGAGAATCCCTTTCTTTGGCCCTTCCAGCTTTGAGAGACTGCCTGTACTCCTTGGTTTATGGATCCTCCTTCCACCTTCAAAGTCAGCATCATGGCATCTGCACGTCTGTCTCTTGACCTCTGCTTTTATTGTCACGTCACCTTTTCTCATTCTGATATGTTTGCCTTCCTCTTATAAAGACATTTGTAATTACATTGAGTCCACTTAGACAACCCGGTAGAATATACCTGTGTCAAGATTCTTAGCCTTTTTTGCTAAGTCCCTTTGCCATTAAGGTAACATACATACCGATTTCAGGGATTAGGGCATTGATATTTCGGGGGAGAGGCATTATTCCATCACCACACACTAGGATCTGTAATACTGTAAGAGTTCTAAGCTGGTCCCCTCTAACTTCATCCTTTTCTCTATTTTTCACACCAGCAGCCAAATTGATTCTTTTAAAACCTGTCAGAAGTTCAGTTTTTATATATAGTGAGCCAATATTAAAAGATTAAATTAGTCCATAGACTCAGTG